>VJMH01005584.1:0-14332 GCA_009835185.1 Aphanomyces stellatus | reverse complement strand
AATGGGCTTGTGATTGTGCTCGGGGACTCGCATGCCGACATGATCAAGCCGCGGTTTCTGAAATTATACCAAGACGCAACAGCCAACAACGAATCGTTTCCCACGATGGTCTTCAAAACCAACTTTGGCCGCGCCCCGCTCTCGTGCGAAGCAGACACGCCGCTGGATTTGGACATGGTCAAGCGCATGAAGCCCCAAGTGGTCTTTTACAGCTTCCATTGGCTCCAGTACCTTCGACCAGATGCCCCAGCCACGGACCCACTCGCCGACGACCCCCGCTGCTGCCACAGTCTATACGAGTCGTGTCCGTACCAGAGCCCCAGAGACGCCGACGAGCTCTTGGCCCGATGGACGCGCGACGTCAAGTCCCTCACGGCCATGGGCATCAAGGTCTATGTGGCCCAGCAATACGTCGAAGATGCCAAGTTCTATTATGTCTACTGGCTCGAAGGGGACCACATGAAGAAAGTCCTCGGCCCAGTCATCCGATCCGAGTTTCAAAAAACGAACGCCCATTTGATCGATGGCATCTCAAGTGCTGTAGCCGAGGCCAACGCAACGTTGCTCGACTACTCAGACAACCTCTGCTGGCAAGACAAGTGTGAGACTGTGAACGGTCAAGGCGAACCTCTCTACGCCGACGACAATCACATTCGTGCCTACACGGTCCGCAACTATGTCAACGTTGTCGATCAAGTCGTCGCGCGATCGAATTTTGGACATTGAAGTATAGCCTATATGTACAAGGTGAATTTTATTATGTGACCTGCCCAGGAATGGTTGTTTCGTTTCATTTTCTGTGTTGCTGGCAGCGGATTCAAAGGGATGTACTAGCGAGATTGACAAGTGCTTAACTGGTGGAACGCGTGGGTGAGTGGAACGGCAACGAACGTGGGAAACAAGAATTATTGTTTGTGCTACTCGTCTGGGTATTATATCAAGAATGTGATGTTGGAAATTGGTTTTGTCGTCGAAAACTGTTGCGTGTCGTTCACTTGAGCTGGTAATATTTGTTGCTTGTCGGGTCGTGGTAGCAATGCAAGATGGGATCGTACACCAAATCGACCATGGGCTGTTGTTGAGTCCAGTCTACAACCATCTTGTGGTTAAAGTCACCGTGGTATTCCGTCGGCTGCACCCGTGGATTCTAGACACTGCGTCAAACTCAAAATGAAGGTACGACACTACCGAGGAGGCTCTTCATGCGCGGATGCATGTCCAAGGACTCGCGTCTAGGCTCAGAATCAGACTCAGAATCAGATCATCTCTTCCAACAGGGCGAGAGGGCGGGGGGACGCCGCAATTGCTCGGCGTGGTGGCGTCGCCTGTTTCAACGGTGACTGGGCTTCATGCATTTGCACCATGCTCGGCAGCGACTCTTCGAGCGCATCCGTAAAGTCAAAGCTCTTTTCCTGCAAATCATTCGTCCTAGCCAAAATATGATTCACGACCGCATGGTCCTTTCACTTACATGTCGAACGACAGCTCGTCGTTGTCGTCGTCGCTCTTGTCGTCGTCGCGGGTATCCTCCTGGGGCATTGTCAGCCATCCATTTGACATGTCGAATCGTACAGGGTCCAATGCATCGATGGCACAGTCGCGAATGTCCTCTGGCGCCATCGTGGGGCCCGCTCCGTCGCTCTTGTTGTTTTCGTTGGTCGAGTTGGCTTTTACATTCGTCGACTCCCCCGTAAATAGACTTGGCTACACCAAGTCTTTCAGTGGAAGGTAAAGGGTCGTCAACCTTTTGTTTCAGTGTCTGATTTGACTCGTTCGTTTCAGCGTCCAAGTTGCTTTGATTGTCGAGGCGAGGTGCCTCCATTGTATTCTGGATGGCTTCGTCGTCCCCAACAGCTTCTCGAACACATGCTGCTGGTTCGTCGTCGTCTTCCCAGGAGAGAAATTTGGATTTCGCCCCCGCCACGCGCACGTTCGACGCCTATCCACACATCTTTTCGCGTCTTTGTCCCAGCACGTACCAAGACAGGCGACGGGACTTGGAAGAATGGTGACTTGGAGAGCTCCAACGAGAGCTCGAGGGCGAGCAATTCGGCCGTCGAGTGGTGTGTTTTAGGGGACGACCGCGATGGCAGCGCTCGTTTGTCATCGTCCGCCGCGTCCGCTCCCATGCGAGTGGACGGCTCGGTCGCTGGTCGCAGGGGAGATGCTTGTCCCGCCGACGCATTTGGCCGCACCGTCGTCACCTCCTCCTGACGCGTCGACGGCATCGTGTCGTCATCTTCCCACGACTGAAATCTCGAGTCCAACGGGCGTCTTTGGGTTTGCTTGGGACGTGGCGACTCTTGCACGGCAAATTGAAAGATGGACGTCGACGCTGGTGCGTTGGTTGGCACGACCGGCTGTATGCGCAGACGGTCTTGGATGTGCTTGCTGTGCTGCCCCACCGATGTTGAGCTAACTGTAGCCACAGGCGTCGCGCGCCCGCGTGGCGTGTCCTTGGGTGGCGCGACCTTTTCAATATGGCGCACGCCGCTCGATGATGGCGGCCGGGACGAGGTGGACGCTGGCTTTGTGGTCTTGGCCCCACTGGCGTGCTTGGCCCCACTGGACGGGCGCAACGACGACGACGACGACGACGACGGTGGCACTTTCCCATCGGCTGCCTTCTTTCCTGCACATGCCGTGTCACAGGATCACGTTGGTGACGGCGAACCTGCCGAGGCACCCCGTCCAGATGACGTGGCAGCATCTGGCGCAGCCTTGGCGGCAAAGTACTCGGTCGTGCTGTTGGAGATGGCAAACGCGCGCGGGATCTCGACGCCGCCGACAAAATCTAGTGCGATCACGAACAAACGAAATCGCATGGTCGTTGTACCAAAAGGATGGTCCGTCGGAATGGGCGGTTCCTTCATCGTAAAGACGCGGCGGAGGCGGCACGACCCCGAGAGGCAGATGGAATCGAGCGTTCGTAGATTCAAACTCTGTCCAAACGACCCCGCCACGAGCGCGGCAATGTCAAAGCACCAGTTGAGCCACGTCTCGCGCGTCACCACGAGCAGTGGGATCTACACCGCCTCAGGTTGCCACGTCATGGATGGACCAACCTGGGCATGCAATTGGTGGACCACGGCGCCGCGAAAGGCCGACGACATGACAATCCGACGACGCACGCCTTGCGAATCCGTGACGCCGACTTCGACGGCGATCGCTTTGGCCGCTGGCAGCCACGCCTGCACAACCAAGTAGCGCTGCGTGAGCCCCACTAGCCCACACGTGAGTCGTCGTTGCGGATGGGCACCAGCAAGCCGTACACGGCTTGGCCGTTTCTTTCGGCAGCGTCATCTTGGTCGCAAGCGCCGACCCTTCCATGGAGAAGAGGTACGCCTTGCTAAGCTTGTCGTATTCCCGTCGGACTTTGCCCACGACCTTCCATGCGGCAGCTGGATCTTTGCCGCTCGCGGCCAAGAGCTCGACACTGTCGCCTCCTTGAAACATTCGAGAACCAAGGCCAAGAAAATAAGGAGCAACATCAAAAACCGACCAGCGCCGTTTCAGTTTAGGACAAACGAACACACATTTATCTCAAAAACATAAATTACGAGGTTGATGTTGATGCTACGAAACTATTCATTCCATTAGCATTATCTCATTTTCCCATCAATCCCTAACGGCTGCGGCTGTGTTGGTGTTGCTAGTCACCGACAATACACTTAGTATTGGGCCTTCTTGGCGGCTTCGGCGGCAATGGCCTTTTCACGCAATTCCAACTTCTTTTGCGTCTTCAAGCCCATGATGCCACCTCCCCACTTGCGGCGGTGGGTGGTTTCGTCGTTGAATTGGGCGCGGAACGCGGTGTTCAAGGCATCGAACTTGGCCTTGTCGTCCTTGTTGACTTGGGTCAACGCAACGACGGCGGCGTTCTTCTTGTGCACCAATTGTCCAAGGCGAGCCTTGCCCTTGAAGATGCAGTAAGGAATGTCCATCTTGCGGCACAAAGCGGGCAAAAACACGACCAATTCCAAGGGGGCGACATCGTGGGCAATGACGACCATCTTGGCCTTCTTGTTTTCAATCAAGGACGTGACGTGGTTCAAGCCATACTTGATGACGGCCGGGGGCGCGGCGGCCTGTTCCTTGCCGGCAGCAATGTCCTTCAAGCGTTGTTGCTTGGCAGCCTTGGTTTCGGGCTGGTACTTCAACAACAACTTGAGCAAGTCCGACGCGTGGTTCTTGTCCAACGTGTTGGTGAATTGGTTCACGGACGGGGGGACCTTGAGGCGGGTGGTCAAGATCTTGGCTTGGCGTTGCAAGCGCACGTTCTTGGGCCAGCGCACGAAGCGGGACAAGTCGCGCTTGGGCTACAACAGAACACTATGAGACCCTCGATGCCCCGAGACACGTGAGTGTCGTAAATACCCTGTGTGTGGCCAAAAGCCGACACCACAGTTATTTATGTCATTGCGGTATGTGGTACCCGCTAACATTCAGAAGAGACAAGGATCCCACACGCCGCAGACTACGGATGACCGTGGCCCACGACGTGCGACGTCCCAGCTCAACGAACAGAAATCATCGAGCGTGACTCTACCTGGATGTCACCGCCCAAACGGAAGTTGCGGGGAGCCGAAGGGAACAAAGGATCAGCACCCTTCTTCTTGGGGGCAGTCTTGGCGGCGCCCTTGGCGGCGGGCTTGGCAGCAGCAGCGGGGGCAGAGCCCTTGGTGACCTTCTTGGCAGGCATGTTGATGGAAAAATGCACAATGGCCGCCTCCAAAAGCTGATCATGGAACCATTCCACGCCACCAATGCCTTGACCAACCAATTCAGGCGTACAAGAATGGACCAATCAGATCGGATCATGTTATGCCCAATCACAAGTGCGGATTGAAGGTTTTGGAGTTTAACGTATTCGAGGGAGTTTTGTTTTTCGTAGGTTTAACGAAAGATGCTTCATGAACAGAGAGTATTCTCTTGAATTGCGGGGACTGGCTGTTGGTATATGGAATGGAAGGGTTATTCCAGGACGTATAGTTTCTTATGTGGATGGGCCATTATGCCATTGTTGTGTGGGGATGTCAATCGTTATTGGGTCAAGCTAGGGCAAAGCTACTTTGATCTGATATAACGGATTATCTCGGAATAAACCCAGCGTACGTTAAACAGCACCGCGTGTAACATATCCTTTGACCAACGGGGCGACCACTAGAATTCGAAACGAGATGGATTGGTCGTAAATAGAAGTATTTTTGCCAATGAAATATTTTCATGAATACACCCAATGACGCGTGGTCCAGATATCTATAGAGGGAATGATGGGTAAGGACGACGGAAGCGTTGAAAAGGCTACTGTTATATGTAACACCCCTTACAATGAAGAGGGATTTTTGGCGAAATTGTTTGTAGGGGGAGTGCGAAATAAACCGAGGCGTTGTGCGAGCTGCATGGTTTCACCTCCAGCTGTCCGCAAAATGAGTCAGCTGAATCACGCGCTGGCGGCGATGGCGGTCGACACCGACGCGGCGGGCGCGGAGCACCGAGAGGGTTCCCCCAAGATGCTGAAAGAAGATCAGGTAGACATCCTCACCCGCATGCTGTCCCTGGAGACCCCAGGGTTAACCGCAAAAATGGCGCGGTACCTCAACGACGACGAGCACAGCGCCGCGTTCTTGAGTCTCATCACGTTGGTCGAACCGTCCCTCGCCGACGACGTGCACTCGTTTATCCGGGACGGCCCATCCCACGCGCATGTGAAGGGACACAAGGTCCCGCGCGAAGACACCGTCGTGACGGACGACTTGATGCGCAGCTTCCGCGCGACGATGGTGCTCACGGGCGACGATTCGTCGGACGCGATCATCTCGCTCCTCGAGTCCAAGGCGCGCCTCATTGTGAAGTGCATCTTTCCGATCTTCCAGTCGAACGCGCGGGGCAACCTCCGACACGGGTGCAAGCTCATCGACAAGCTCCTCCGCTTCCACCTCGACGACGTCTACCACGTGATCGGCGTCAACAGCCGCACGTGCGGCCGGTACATGCAGAGCATGTTGGAGCACATCGAACACGCGCCAGTCGCCGACCTCTTCCTCACGACGATCTGCAAGCCGCACAACGCCGCGCTCCTCCGCGTCTACAAGTGCCCCGCGCCGACCAAGATTATGTTTTACCGCTCTCTCGCCGACGTTCAGATCGTCCTCCTCCTCGCCCAGCACGTGTGCGACGCGTCCTACTCGGAAGACCATGCGATCGCCGCCGCCGACGTCCTCCTTGAGCTCCTCGACCGACTCGCGGCCGACGACTACGGGTCCATCGTGCTTGACCCGGTCGGTCACTCGACACAGCTGCTCGAAAGTCTCTTCACGACCGCACTCACGCCCGAGTCCAAGCACAACCAGGCCTTCTTGACGCCGCCGTCCGGCCGCCGCACCGCCGCGATCCGCTCGCTCCTCGGCCTCCTGCACAAGTGCGCGCTCGCCGAAGTGGCGGGCCCACCCACGTCGCCGTACCAATCGTTTGGCTCGACCGTCATCAACATGGTGCCCAACCAACTCGCACCCGCCAAAGCATTTGTCTTTGCGCGCGTCCAGGCGCACCTGCCGGAAATTTTGGCCTACCTCCAAAAGCAGTTCCATCTCCAGCAAGCGTCGGCGGCAGCAGGGTTTGGCGTCAAGCACACGGCGTACACGGTCCCGCATCCGTTCACCGAGTTCCGTCTCCTCCTCGTCCAAGTCCTCGTCGCGCTCGTCGAGCAGTCGCCCGGCGCGCACCTCCACGCGTTCTCGGTCGACCTCTGGCGCGTCCTCGCGGCGTGGTTTGTCCAGTACCCGCACACAAACCTCTACCACCATGCGTTCTACCGCCTCGTCTTCCTCGCGCTCCGCACGAACGACGCGGCGATCCTCAAGCCCATGCTGCAGCAGGTCAAGTTGGTCACGACACTCGTCGACCTCTACCGCAAGGACCCCGAGATCTCGTCCCGTGGGTACATCTTGCAGTGTTGCAATGCCATCCGGTAAAGTACTTCCCACGATTGTCGTTTAACCGGATGAGTCCAGGCTGCAAGCGGCGACGCTCCCGCCCGATGCGTTTCTTCGCTCGTTCCTCCAGTCCCATGCAACGTGGCGGTCGTTTGAACACGAGCTGCGCGACACGACATGTGCGTCCGTGGTCAAAGGCCTCGGCATCCCCGTCCCGACCATGATGCGCATGCCCATGATGGGCGGCCCGCCGTCGCCCGCGGCCGCCGCCTTGTTGGACGACAGTGTTGCCGCCGCCCCACCAGGTACCTCGACCGATGCAGCATGGGATCGAGTTGTGACGACAGTGGAATCGTAGGAAGTGAAATCGATTTGGGGTCGGAATTTGCGTGGAAGTTGGGGTTTGTCGACGACGAAGAGTACGAAGCCCCGCCGGGAGAGCATGGCGGCGGCGGCAGCAGCGCGTCCAAGAAGAAGAAGAAGAAGAACAAGGGCAAGAAGAAGGTGTCAATGGAAGGCAGCGCCGACGGCAGCATCGACGGCGACGACGACGACGAGGACACGTCGGACGAGATGCCGAAAGCTAGCGGCGACGACGAAGGGTCGAGCGACGTGCCCAAGGAGAAGAAAAAGAAGCGGAAAAAGCAAAAGAAGTAATAGACACAACACGAACACCACGACGGTGGTATGCTGCTTCGAGTTGGAGCGATAGCGCAGTTGTGGTAGACACACGTCAGTCCTCATCTTGCATTCATCAGATGCCGCTTTGATGTGGAGCGAATGTTGGGGCACTCTCGGCTTGTGATTGGTTGTTGCTTCAATACGAGGGGGTCTGATTGGATGAAATACTTATTCGACAGTTTCAAGGAACGATTCCGGCTGAACCAATTCGAGGAGGCGTGCGCTCCTTCGACACCACGAGGGCGACAGGAGCCTCTCGTCCACGGACCCGCGTCTACATCACCACGATGTGTATTTCAGTGCGATGCTCGCCCCACTGCGCGAGGACACTGACTCTCGGGCATCTTTGTGAGGCCCTTGCCTCGCCGAAACCGCCGAGGGCGCGCCAGCCGTCTTCGGTCTGCCTGGGACGGTTTCCACGCGAAAGTTCTATCTTTCGACGCCCGAGAGGACTTGGATGAGATCGACGTCTCCATTCCCGGCTTTGCTCTTGACCCATGACGAAACTCGACGCTTGTGAGACCAAGACCCACCTCCGTCGCGACTCGGAAGTGCCCGTGGACATCAATGACATGGCGCGCCGCCTCGACATCCGCCGCGCCACGAGCATGCGCGACCTCCGCGTCCGCACGTTCGCGACAGAGCGAAGCGCGTTTGGCTTTGCAAAGCTCTACGAAGTCGAGATTGAAAACTCGAGTGGCCACCACAACCTCCACTGGAAGCTCTTCCTCTGGTTTGGCGACGTTCGCGCGTTCTACAACCGCGTCAAGCGCGTCCGCAGCCCCGCGCTCCATGCATTCCGCAAGCAAGCGAGCGCCATCATGCTGCGCGGCTTCTTTGGCGACAAGGCGCTCTGCATCACGCGCCTCTTCCGCCTCCTCTTCCACACGCTCGCCGACGCGGCCGACCTAGTCGCCGTCTGCCCCGCCGCGCGCGAAGTCCTCCATCTCACCGACGACTTTTGTCAAATGGAGTACCCCCAAGACCACCGCGCGCTCCTCACGATCCGCCAGATGACGTCCGTCACGTCGTCCGGCGACGAGTCCGACACGGGATGCTGCATCTGCCTCGGGGACGCCGTCGGCGCGCGCCGCGTGGCCCTTCGCTGTGGCCACGAGTTCCACGAAGCCTGCATTTGCGTCTGGTACTACTCCAAGCTCAACTGCCCCATCTGCAGGCAGTAGACCAACCTGGAGAGCATTAAGTTAATGGAGTTTATGGGACGCCTACAGGCATATCGAGTCTCGGCAAAGAACATGTCGATCCTTCCATGGCGATCGATCGCAGCACAAAGAAGGTCAATCGCATGAGATTGGGGCAAGGTTTGTTGGATGTGTGCTACAGTTGTGCAAGGCGAATAACATGGTAGGAAGGTTGGGCTCCATGACCCATCTACGCAGCCAATGGACTTGCCCAAGATGCTCAGTTCACGAAGGACTAAAGTTCTCCCAAGTGTTCACCGATGCAGCAATCGCCAACCTTTGGCGGGTGAGGCCGCCAGGGTAGCTTGGAGATGCAACAGCCATGCGCCACGCTCGCAATTCTGCGCTGCATCGAGTCCAAGAACAAGGCATGCTGACGTTGCTTGTCGTCGTCCTCAGTGAAAGTGCCGCGGCCGCTGCAGTGTGGACGTTCATCGACCATCATCCACGCGGAGG
The DNA here is from genome assembly GCA_009835185.1 of Aphanomyces stellatus. Lineage (NCBI taxonomy): Eukaryota > Oomycota > Saprolegniomycetes > Saprolegniales > Verrucalvaceae > Aphanomyces > Aphanomyces stellatus. Next base: position 5,058 of record VJMH01005584.1, on the reverse strand, counting down.
CGCGTCGCGCGGCGCGCGACGGGGAGGGTATGGGTCCTTATCCGGACAGAAGGGCATTATCCGGATAGCTGATTTCCCAGCGGCATACCATATTCGAGTCACATCCAGTAGTCAACGTAAGGACAAGAATGGCCATGAACATGGGCACTCCCGCCGAGCTGTCGGCGCTCGTGAATATCCTGCTTCAAACTCTGTCGCCGCATGCGGAGCCGAGACGCGCGGCCGAAGCACAGTTGAAGGAGGTGAGCAAGCAGCCGAATGGCCCGCTCCTGCTCTTGAACGTCTTGCGCACGCCGGACGTGGACATTGGCGTGCGGCTCTCGGCCTCGATTGCGTTCAAGAATTTGGTCAAGAAGGAATGGGATCCCGAGAGCGAAGGCTGCATCGTGCCCGAATGCAAGTCCCTCGTGAAGACGCACATCGTCGGGCTCATGTGCGACATGCCCGAAACCCTCATGAAGCAATTGAGCGCCGCGCTCTTTACGATCGGCGAGTTTGATTTCCCCGATCTCTGGCCCGAGTTGCTGCCGCAGATCATTGAAAAATTGGGCAACCCGTCGAGCGACATGCGCACGATCAACGGGATGCTCGAAACGTCGAACGCGATCTTCAAGCGCTTTCGCCATGCGTTCAAGAGCGACGCGCTGTACAAGGAACTGCTCTACTGCTTGCAACAATTCCAGGTACGTCGACGACGATGGCGTCGTCATTTTCCGCCTCTGCTCATACCCGTGCGTCCAGGAACCGCTCTTGATCCTCTTTACAGCGATGACGCAAAAACTGCAACACCCGGATGCGTCGTTGCCGCAGGTCGCGACGGCCCTCCGCACCATGTGCCGCATTTTCTTTTCGCTCAACTGGCAGGACTTGCCAGAGTACTTTGAAGACCACATGGGCGAGTGGATGACTGCGTTTGAGTTTCTCCTTCGGTACGAGCACGCCGCGCTCACGTCCGAGAGCGACGACGAAGCCGACTTGCTCACGCTCCTCCATTCGGCCGTGCTCGAGAATGTGCTCATCTACGCCGAGAAATACGAAGAAGAGTTTGCGCCGTATGTCCAAACGTTCACGCAGGTCATTTGGCAAAAGGTCACGGTGCTCTCGCTCCTCCCCAAGCACGACGAAGTCGCAGCCAAGTCGATGAAGTTTCTCCGCTCGATCGCAATGCAGCATGGCACGACCGCGCTCTTCCAGCAAGAGTCGGTCCTCTCGGAACTCTGCAACAACATTGTCGTGCGCAACCTCCAACTGCGCGAGTCGGACGTTGAACTCTTTGAAGACAACCCGCTCGAGTTTATCCGGCGTGACATTGAAGGCAACGACGGCGACACGCGCCGCAGCGCCGCCACGGAACTCCTCCGCGGCCTCCGCCAAAAGTACGACGACGCCGTGAGCCGCATCTGCCTCGCCACGATCACGTCGCTCCTCCAAGAGTACGCGGCCGCCCCGCGCGCCAAGTGGATGCAAAAGGACGTGGCGGTACGTTCCCATGCATTTGTGTGTGTGTGTCAACATTGGCTAGATCAACCTCGTCACGGCCCTCGCCGCCGTCAAGCAGACCCGCGCCCGCGGCGTCTCGGAAGTCCATGCCAAGGTGCCGCTCCTCGACATTTTCACGGGACACATCCTCCCCCAACTCGAACAACGCCACGACAAACACCCGACGTCGCTCCTCTTGACGGCCGGTGCACTCAAATTCGTCGCAACCTTTCGCAACCAACTGCCGGTCCATGTCATGACGACGCTCTTCCCGCTCCTCGCCGACTGCCTCATGCCCGACCAATTTGTCGTGCACACGTACGCGGCATACTGCATTGATCGGCTCCTCACCGTCAAAGAGTACGTTGCCTACGTTCCAAAGTATCCTCATGGACGCGTAGCGACCCCCCCAGCGGCGTGGCCACGGTCGTTCCGCGCCGCTTCCACAAAGATTTGCTCCATCCGTATGTGGCGCCGCTCCTCAACCAAGTGTTTGGCATTTTGTGTGACCCTGCGTACCCGGAAAACGATTACCTCATGCGCATGGTCCTCCGTGTGCTCGTCGTTGCGCAAGACACGGTCCTCCCACTCGCCGACACGGTCGTGCACAAGCTCACAGTCCTGCTCGAAAAAGTGTGCAAGAACCCGAGCAATCCTGCGTTCTCGCACTGTTTGTTTGAGTCGCTCTCGATGCTCATCGCGAACGTCTGCACACTCAACCCCGCGCTCACCGACACGTTTGAAGGGCTCTTGTTCCCGCCGTTCCAGCAAGTGCTTGCGTCCGACGTCGAGGTACTGACGTCGTCGACATGTCTCATATAATTTGCCAGGCGCTTTGTCCCTATGTCTACCAAGTCCTCGCGCAACTCTTGGACATGAATCCGTCGGACCAATTGTCACCCGCGTACATGAACCTCTTTCCCATCCTGCTCACGCCGTCCCTCTGGGAACGCATTTCGACCGTCCCAGCGATCGTCAAGCTCCTCGAATCGTACCTTCGCAAGGCGCCGACACAAATGCAGACCCACATCACAGGCATCCTCGGTGTCTTTCAGAAACTCGTGTCGAATCGGACGACGGAAACGCACGCGTTTGCGTTGCTGCGTCCGTTGTTGGTCTACTTGCCACTGTACGTCGTCGTCGTGTTGTTGTTGCTGCATACGGTGTCTCATATGTATGTGAAGGGCATCGTACCAAGCGTTGTTGCCAGAGCTGATCAAGATCCTCATGATGCGTCTCCAGACGCGTCTCGCGGGCCGCAACGCTGGCGTCTACACCAAGGAAATGGTCGTGACGTTGTCTATCTTTATGGCCAAGCACGGCGCCATGACGCTCGTCAAGGCCGTCGAGTCGATTCAACCAGGGTCCGTGTTGTGTTTTTCCGCATGGTTTGTTGAAGATATTCGTGCTAGGATGATGAAAATGTTGGTCGATCCGATTTGGGTTGAAAATGCCGTCAAGGCCAAGGGCGCCAACGAACGCAAGGTACGACGCCAATGTGGCTTTGGGAACTAAGTGGCATGGCAGGCGGCGCTGATTGGGCTGACGCTCTTGGTGTGCGACACGCCGTTTTCCAAGGACGCGGTCGTGCTCGCCAAGCTCTTCCCGGCAATTTCCAAGCTCCTCGACAGCAAAGAAGACTCGTCGACGATGCTGCACAAGACGGAAGATGAAATTTTAATAGATTTAGAGGAAACCGGTACGTGGCAACATGACCCCCAAGCTGGAGAGAGAAATGTGTGTGTGTGTAGGATACGACGCGGGCTTTACGAGTTTGCACTTTGCTTCGTCCGGCGGTGTCGACTACACGAGCCACGTGCTGAATGGTCGCCAAGTGTGTTTGGAATCGATCTCGCGCCTCAGCAGTGGCACCCCTGGCTTTGTATGCAATAGTTGTTTGACCACCTGCTGACTGTGTGTATGTATGTAGTACCGGCAAGTGGCCGAACAAGGGTTTGCCCAGACAGCCAACAAAGCCGGTTGGGAGACCCTCCTCAACGCGTTCGAATCCGCGTATTTGCCCTTTGCGTAGAACGTAGTCATTTTGAACATGGACCAACGCCTGCATTCTTTTCAAGCGTATTGCAGCACTGCATAAAAAACGACATGGATTGTTGCCTTGTACTTGGTGTGTTCGGGAAAAGCATTATGCGAGGTCACAACTTGCGTTGCAAATCTCAGTGTGGTGATGGTTAGCGGGTCCGACCCCCAACCCTATCTGTTCACGCCCCACCGCCCACTTGGCCGTTTTGCAATTTGAATCTTTTTGGACTCTCATGTCGACGGAGGCCATCGTTTCGGTTGTCATCGCGGCCTTCGTCGTGGGCGGCGCGCTCTATGACGTCGAGTTGTCCCCCACGAGCAAACGAATGCACGAACGTCTCTTCCGGTACGACTGCGAACAAACGATCGACCACACCGTCTCAATAGGTGGCGTCGCTTGGCCAACTGGTTGCCACTGGGTATTGCCTACTCGGCGTTTTACATGGCGCGATACAACGTACATATATTCATGTCGACACATCGTGGACGCCGCTGCGATTAGGTTGCTGCGGGGAACATTCCGAGCGTGCGCGCTGCCTTAAACATGACTGCCACAGACATGGGCTGGTACAACCTTGGCCTCGATCCTCATCACGTGCGGCGATGGTAGGGTCCTCTCGTCGGGTTCGTGGGCGTATGCATTCACGGCCCCGTATACAGGTTCATCTCTCCAACAGCCGCGTTTGACCATTCAATTTAGGCCACTGGACCGATCGATTGGGTGGCCAGCGGGGCGTCTTGCTCGCGTGTCTTGGCTCGGGCGTGTGCAACTTGCTTCTTGGCGTGTTCTTTCTCTATCACGACAATTCGACCTTGTTGTTCAACGTTTTGTTTGCGTCGAATGTCGCGCTCCAAGGGTTTGGCACGAGCGCGGTCGTGAAAATCATTGGGAAATGGTATGCCCCGACGGAGCGCGGGACGTTTTCAGGTCCGAGCAACAATACTTGTTGTCAGCAACACTTGTGCCAGCAACTCTTTTATTGACGACCACGTAGGCGTGTTTAACGTTTTCGTGGCCACGGGGTACTACTTGGCCCTCGGGTCTGGCCAAACGCTCATCACGACCTTGGGCTGGCCATCCCTCTTTCTCATTCCTGCCTTGCTGCTCGGGCTTATGGCGGTCGTCGTTTCGTTCGTCGTGTCGAACGCGCCGCCCCTGGCCCCCTCCACGGCCCCTCTAGTGGTCGTCGGTCCCGCGCCCACCAACCTGCTCCACCTCTTGCGCAACCGCACGTTGTTGGGGTACTTGGCCGCCGTTTTTTGCTTGAGCTGGGCCCGCGACGGCCTCCTCAACTGGATGTATTCGTTCTTTGACACGGTGCGCCCCATGCCGCTCACGGCCGACGACCATGCGATTCTGGGCGGCGCATGGACGCTTGGTGGCTTTGTCGGTGGCCTCCTCTGCGGCTGGATCAGCGACACGCTCTTCGAATCCAAACGCACGCCGCCGATCGTCCTCTTCTCCGTCGCCCAAGCCGCCGCCTTCCTCCTCCTCTACACGTTTGCTCCGTCCATCTCGACGGCTTGGCTCGGCGT
>VJMH01005583.1:0-23398 GCA_009835185.1 Aphanomyces stellatus | reverse complement strand
GATTTTGGCATCGATGCGTTCTTAAACGTGAGTGCCAAGTCCAAGTTTCCCTGGTTGAACGCCAACGCGTACGAAATCGCGACCGACAAGCTCCTCCGAGGCACGATTCCGAATGCCGTCAAGACGTTCTCGTCGCCGACGATGGGTTCCTTCAAGGTTGGTTTCTTTGGTGTCATGTACGACATGCAAGACTCGTCCAAGGGTATGAAGTGGACCGATCCGATTGTCGCCGCCAAGGAACAAGTCAAGTACTTGCGGACGGTCGAAAAGGTCGACTTTGTGATTGCGTTGACCCATCAATTCTTGGAAGACGACAACAAGTTCTCCCAAGAAGTCGCGGGTGTTGACATGATCTACGGCGGCCACGACCACTCGGCCATGCTCCAAACGCAATTTGGCACCCCATACCTCAAGGCTGACTTGGACTTCCGTAACATTTGGTTTTCCCAATTGAAGTGGTATGCTGCCAAGAACGCGACCAACTCGACCGCTGCCATCAAGGCCTTCACCAAGATGGCGCACAAGAACATCCCGATTACGCAAGCCCTCCCCACGGACGCTGCGTTGGATGCCGTGATTGCGCAATACGATGCCCAAGTCAAGGCGCTTAACAACCGCACTGTTGGCTCGCTCTGTCAACAGACCGATTTGACCAAGTTGACGGTCCGCTACAAGGAAGCGCCCATCGGCAACTTCATCTCGGATGCGTTCCTCCACTTTTACGACAGCCGTATCAAGGTAGACGTGTCAGTCATGAACGGCGGTGGCATCCGTACCGACAAGCTTTGGCCCGCCGGCCCCATCAACATTGGGGACGTCATCTCGTGGTCTCCCTTTGGCAACGTCATCATGGTCATTAAGACCGACGGTGCGTCGTTGAAGAAATACATCAACTCGCAGATGAAGGATTCGTGCGGCGCCAACGGCGTCGTGGCTGAAAACGGCATCTACTTTCACATGGCTGGTGTCAAGTACGTGTTTGCCTGCAACGGCAAGGGCTCCGGCGCGGTCACGACGCTCACGTACCTCAACAACCAAAACGGCAAGACTGGCGACGTTAAGGATACCGATGAACTTGTGTTTGCGGTATCGGACTTCATGTTCGATTTGTTCAAGAAGTTTGCCGGAGTGCCCGCCAAGGTCATCATCCCTGCCTCCGAAGCCACCCGCACGGAAGCCTGTGTCGATGCCCATGTGCAAAAGCAATCCAGCCAATCGGTGTGCCCCGCCATTGAAGGCCGCAGCTCGATCGTCTTTGCCTAAGCCATCATTTTTGAGCTTTCATGTGAAGTAACATGCAATTTTGTCTCCATTTTGGTTTTGTTTTGACCAAGGAAGTGGCGCATGTCTGGCAGATTTGTGAGTTTTGTTGATTGGTTAGGGGGGTTAGGGGGTGCAACATAAGCACACGATCTCAAGTATGTCAATAATCGACACATTCTCCTTCCACCATTTCTACCCCATCAATCTCACACGCAGGAAGGAGGAAGGAACGACACTCAAATTCCTCGCTGCCTCGACGAATTGAGGACGCACTTCGAGAGACTGGGACCCCGCTCGTGATCGACACGACTCCTTCCTCATGCAGTGACCCATATTGCATGTGTGCGCGCACCCACTACTTGTGCCCTGTTCTCGTGTGTCAACGTCGGTCATCGTGGCTCTCGGCAGCACTGGCGCCTCATTCAAATTCCGGCAAAACTGCCGCAACATTCATTGACATCGGAGAGTTTTCGGTTGCGTTTTTCAGTTTAGATTCGAGGCAAAACCTTCTAAAAATGATAAATCTGATAATACCTCGGCATTTGAATCTCAAGTTTCGGCAACTTTAAGACAGTATGCTTTCGGATAGCACAGCGTAACCGGATGAAACGACTCGTGAATTGCTGCTTTCATTAATCAGCGTGCGTTGGTGTGTGGTGGCGATCGCAACTCGAAAAAGGGACGCCGCTTGACAACAAAAGAAATACGTTAATGTCCAGCCTCCAGCGTGTTGCTGCAAGTTGCTCGAAGTGCGGAGTAAATTCATTTCTCACGTCGTGTTGGATTGGTGTTTCTAATTGTAAACGTTCATGAAACTCTGAGTTTGTCACTGAGTTGAGAAACACACGGTGTAATACTGGTGAGAAGTAAAAAATATGGTGGAGTTCCACCATCAACATTCACAAGAGCGCCCGAGGCAAACAACCCTCAAGATAAAGTCCCAGGGCTGCCATTCCTCGGTTGGGCGATTGTGGTGGACATTCCATCTCTGCGAGATCAACATGTCAACATAAAGCTGCTGCAAAGTTGGCGTGAGATGAGGTGTCTCCTTTAATTTGTGTTTTTGTGATTGGGCAATATAAACAAGAGCATCCGGACATATCCGGTTACCATATCCGTACTTGAAAGAAGCCTCTCATTCAATTCCCGCGACTCGCGACGGCAATTTTTTATGAATCCGTGTCATGTTCACTTTTCTTTTGTATGGAGACAATAATAAATTCATGAAAGTGCTCGGATTGGTCCGATTTGAATTGCCCTACCCCTTCGTACCTGCCGCCGCGAGCGCGCTAGTATACTTAAGCCAAGTGAATCGGCCCATCGCACCTACATGGCGCGGCAACTCACCTAGGAAGGTCCGCCGCACATTGGGGAGGAAGCGCGAGGAGGTCTCGCGATGCGGCGCGGGGTTGCCGCGGCGCCCGCGCGGCCTAGGCTCGCATGGGAGGCACACGTGGGAGCATGCCCAGCGTCTTGGCACATACAGGTGTAATACATCTTGAGATTTGTATCGAACTCATACAGCCAGTGTGATTGGTCAAGTCAGTTTCCAATTCGAGAAGAAGAGGATGGAAGAGCGGCTTGTCTTGGTGTGCCTACTGGTCGGCACGGGGAAGAAGGAGAACCCGTTCGTAGTGTCCGCCGGTGCAAACGATCTCGTGGGGCAAGTGAAGCAGTTGATCCTCAAGGAAAAGCCGCGCACGTTCGAGACGATCGAAGCGGACGAGCTGGTGCTCTATCGATGCCGCAACCAACAGCCGTTGGACTTGAACATCCTCCAGAAGCTCGAGAAGCCGGCCGCGCAGATCGTGCTGCAGATGCATGTGGGCGGCCTCGTCGAAGAAATGACGGTCTTTTCGAAGCTGCGCAAGTACTTTGAAACGCCGCCGGAAGAGGAGCGCATCCACATCCTCGTCAAGCTGCCAATGCAAGCGGTTCCAAAGGTGGCCGCGGCGCGCGCGGCCCGTGGGTTGGACAAGAAATTGACTGCCAGTATGCAAGTTGTTGGTTGACTTGCCTTATGCCCCTCTTGTAGAGCAGCTGTTGCTGGACGACGAGAAGGATAAGGCGGCGTCGGCGACTGCGCGCGGCGGCATGTCGTCGGCGCCGTCTCCTTCTGCGGCCATGGCGCTTCAAGAACCCAAGAAACGCGGCGCGGGGAAGCGATTGACGGACAAGGAACGCATGGAGATTCTCGCGGTCATCGACACGGGCGCCAAGATCACGCACGTCGAACTCGCACTCCGGTACGGCATCTCCGAGTCGGCCATTCGGAAGCTCCGTAAAAACAAGGGCGAGGTCCAGAAGCGATACTACCTTGGCAACAAACACGTGCGGGACCTGCGGCAGCGCGGCTCCAAGCTCGGAAACGCCGCGTTTGAAGACGAGCTCTACCGGCTCATTTTCGAAATGCAGACGCACGAGTCGCGCCTCAGCTCGACGTTTGTGCGGAAGAAGGCGCTCGAGATCGCGCCCAAGTACAACATGGTCTCGTTCAAGGCGAGCGCCGGCTGGTACCGGCGGTTCTGTTCGCGGTACCACCTGAATGCCAACACGGGCGCGCTGCACCTCCAAGCGCTCGTGGAAGACCCGGACGACCCGAGTGTCATGCAACAGAACCTCATGCAGATGCACATTGAGAGCATGAACAGCGCGCATCTCGGACATCACATGGTCCACGATGTCGTGAGCGACGACATTGCCGCGGCCGCCGCCGCCGCGGAAACCATCATTTAAGGAACGAGTAACGTTAAAGTAAAATACCATGTTGCGACTGTATTATGTTGGGGACGATGGAGGACGGTTTACGCATATTGCGACGGCGTGTCAAAGTTCCACGCGTCGCGCACCGTCGGCTGGCCCTGCTCCATTTGCTCCATTTCGGCGGTGAGCACCTCCTCGGGCGACTTGCGCGTCAAATTTTCATCGGCCGCTTCCTTCTCTTGGTCCTACATGCATCCATGGGTGAGTGCGGGGACTTGGTTGAAAGGATGTACGAGTTCACCCATGAGGACAATGTTTTCGCCGCTGCGCGCCGCACAAGTCAGTATCGCGCGAGGGAACGACCACCTACCGAATGATGTACAGACCCAACGGGATATCGCAGTATGTGGTGCCGACGACGTGGCGTTCGCATGTGTCTTCAAGCACGATGTTGGCTACGAGAGCGAGAGAGATGAGAGGAAGGCGGCGGCACGATGGGGCGAGGTACAGAATTGATCAAAGCTGCGAATTATGCCCACGAGATGCCGTCCATCGCGGAGGACGACCAGCATCTGTTCTGTGCTTCGTGCGTCAGACAAGGCAAGGGAGATACATCTTACTGTCCACCTGTTCGACCAGGCTTGTCACCCCCGGAAACGCGTTCATCATGATGTCGTGGCCGATGAAATTTATGCCAGCGGCGGCGTGGAGCTATTCGTTTAAGTACGCTTTCGCTGTATGATTATCCGGATGGTCCATATCCGGATATCCCTCGCCATTTGTGGCAACGACAAGGTCCAGTGACAACATGGCCGACGTGGACAAGGTCCGTCGTCGATGTTGCCGCCCACTCGAGTCTTATGTCCTCTCCTCTAGTTGATGCGACTGTTGCGTCCGATCTACGATGCGATCGATGCGCGTCAGTACAAGCATGCGATCAAGCTCTGCACGCAAAAGAAGATTTGCGACCTCGATCTCGTCCAAGTGCTCCAAGCGCACTGCTTGGAGCGGACGGGCAAGGTCGACGACGCGCTCAAGATCGTGCGCCGCGTGCAACTCAAGAAACCCACGGAAGAGAACCTCCTCAACACGATGCAGCTCGTCTTCAAGCTCTGCGGCGCGCCCCAGGAGATGCTCTTGACGTACGAACACGCCGCGGCCGCGCAACCGACCAACCAAGATGTCAATTGCCAGCTTTTCTACGGCTACACGCGCGCGTTGTCGTTGGCCAAGCAGCAGCAGCTGGCGTTCAAAATGTACAAGTCGTTCAACTCACTTCAATTCGTCGGTGCGTGCAGCTCGACCTCGCTGCCGCGTCCTGAGGCCGGTCATCGACGTAGGCTGGGCATGCTTGAGCATGTTGCTTCAAGTGACGGTCGAAAAGAGCCTCCCCGTGAAAATGTTGCCGCTGGCCGACAAGATGTTGACCAAGGCGCTGCGGGACCACCCGGCGGCGTCGAACGGCGAATTCACGCAGCTGCTGGTCTTGCTCTTGCAAGCGCAGGACAAGCCACAGGAAGCGATGGCGGCGTTTCAGGAATTTATCCACGTGGACGCGGCGGCGGACGAGCCATCGTCCTCCATCAAGCCCCGGTCGCTCGAAGGCCAAGGAAAGGATCGCCTCCCCTCCCTTTCATCCTCCTCGTCGTTGGATCATTGGAGTTTATGACCCTTGTCTCTTTCTCCCCGTAGGTGTGCCCGACGACGAAATTGAACTCGGACCGATGCAAGCGATTGACCGCAAAGTGCTCGAAGCGAGCTTGGCCGCCGCGATCCACGAGTATGCGCGCTGCGTCGCCGTCTACACCGACCTCCTCACCCAGACGAATGCCGACGACTGGGCCTTTTGGCTTGGCTTGATCGACGCGACGCTGGCCATTGAGACGCCCGAAGCGCTCGCGCACTTGACGGCGACGATCGCCACGCTCCAGGCGCAGCATGGCACGACGTTTCGTGGCCCGTGGCTCGCGGAGCTCGAACTCGCCTTTCGCCAACTTCAACGTGGCGCCACACCTGCGTTTGTGCACGAATTGGTCGTGCCATACATGGATCGATTCGCCTCGAAAACGTGCTGCGTGACCGACTTGCAGCGCTACGTCGGGTCGCTCGACGCGGCGGCGCGCGCGGCGCTCGTTGCGGCGTCGCATGACCGCCTAGCGACCGCCTTGGCCAGCCAGGAGGCGACGACGGGTGACGTGAAGACGCAAACCAAGTGGTTCAAGCAAGCGCTCCTCGCCCGCAAAATGTTACGCTTGCTGGGCGACCACACGACGCTCTCGACAGCTGACGCCCTTGCGCGCGTCGAAGCCATGCTGCAAGAGTACCATGCCAACCAATGGCTTAACCAAACGTCCGTGGGTGGCCAGCGCGAAGTTCAAGTGACCGACGACCTCCTCCTCCTCACAGTGTTGCTCTACGTGGACGTGTACGTTGCGTCGGCCGACACGACCGACGCCGCCACGCGCCGCGCGTGGCTCCTCCATGCTGCCACGTGTCTCGAGTTTGGGTTGGGGCGCAGCGCGTACAACTTTCAAATGAAGATGTTGCTCTGCCGCGTCTATGCGCTCTTGGGCGCAGGCGACGCGGTCGTCGCGCGGTACGACGAGCTCGATGTCAAGCAGATCCAATTAGATTCGCTCTCGTATTTGATTGTCGACCCGCTCTTGGCGCTGGGTCACGTCGAGTATGCCAAGACAATCTGCGATAACATTCGATCGTTGCATCGCTCGACGGCGCGCGACACACCCGAATTCATTGCGCGCGCCTACCGCCTCGGTCTGTCATCGGGTTGTGGGTTGATACTCAAGACGTGTGGATGTAGGCGTGTTTTCCAAGGCGCAAGACATGACGGGCTTTCTCCTCCACAAGATGCAACGGTCGCAAATGCTCGCGCTCGCGACAAGCGAACTCGTGCACTTGCAGCTCGCGGACTTAACGCGCACGACCGCGACGCACTTGCAAAACCAGTTTCTCCTCCAGCCGCTGCCGCACTTGGCTGACCTCGAGCGCTTTGTGCGCGACGCCGATCGCCTCAGCCGCAACCACCACCGCGAAGTCCAAGTCGACTGGACGTTGGCCACGCCCGAGGTGCGTCGTGATGACGAAAACATCTATATGTCGTCATCATGATGCCGTAGACCACGGGGCGATATGTAATCGATGGCCGCACGGCCGCCGCGTGCGATCGCACGACCGCCGACCCCGTCCTCTTCAAGCGCTGGCTCGAATTGCGCGTCGTCGTGCCGCAGATCCTCGCGGCGTCGTACCAAGGCAACGCGACCGAGGTAGAGACCACACTCCACTTGACAACGAGTGACGTTTGGATCTAGGTCGCGGCCCGCGCCGACGAGTTCAAGGCCATCGTGCACGGCCTCGAAACCGACGAGACCGCCGCCGTCTGGGCCGTCGCCGCGACCGCCGTCGACGCGTTGGCGCGCATCTCGCAAGACGACGCGGCGGCCGGCGGCGCGCTCTTGGACCAAGTGGCGGCGCAAGTCAAGGCGCTCGATGTGATTGAGCGTGCGTTGGGCGATGAGATGGTCTCGGGCCATGGCCTTTCGCATGCGTCGCTCTGGCTCTACCACGTGAGTCCATACGTGCTTGTGTTTGTGGCCCTCGCGGCCAAGCACTTGAAGCCCAAGAAGAAGGCCAAGGCGGATGCGTCGACCAAGGACTGCGTCGACCGACTCAAGCACTACGTGGCCGCGCACGTCGAGTGGAACCAGCACGGAATCGCCCGATGCAAGACATTCAAACCTATCGTGGTTGTGCCCGATCATGCTGTCGTCCAAGAGGCCGTCGAGGCTGTCAAGACCAAGGTGACCGCGGCGCAGGCCGCCGCCGTCGGGCGTGTCCAAGGGACCTTGGTCGACCATGTGAGCTTCCTGCGGTCGCTTTAAGAGAGAGAGACGAACGTAAACATGGTCTTGCGATTAGTCACGCTTGATAAGGCCGCGCGGACACCGACTGTCGACGCACATGAAGATCTACAATGCTGCTGCTTATTGCTTGGAGCTTTGCTTCCAGTCTCTGTAACACGCTTCCATGGCCGCTTGCTCCTTGCGGCACGCTTGCAATTCATGCCAGTTCGAGTCCATGGCCTTCTTGTACTTGGTGAACGAGTCGCCGCAGTGGGTTTCCAGGACCCGGAGCGTCTTGAGCACACACGCCGTCACTTTCTCACCCGGGACCAAGCATGCGCGGGGGTTCTCGTCCTGGCTCTTGCACACAAAGTAGTTCTTGTTTGCTTCCGAGCATTCCGTGCCGTAGATGGTGGCGGCGCACATCAAGGCCGTTGAGTCGGTCACAGGCGTCGTCGTCGAGCTCATCTTCTCTTTCCTGTCTGGAGCCACAAAAACTTGCGCCACCGCCTGCCACAGCCGAAGTCCCTCTCAAAAGGCATTGATTCGACAATCCCTGTAAGAATGAATACCCAGCCCATCCGGCTCGGCATATCAGTTATCCGGATGTGGACCGCTGATGCGCCACGGTCACGACTTCACTTGCATGGGCTTCAATGTACTCATCTACGAGAATTCAAGTCGTTTTGATTCAATTGTGCTTAAACCTTTGGCAATTGCAAAACGGCGCCGGATGTCATGCACATGCTGCAACACAAGCACACACAACTCACAGCCAAGTGTCATGCACATGCCCACGAATTCATCGAAGAACGTATGCGTTGAACGCCGAGAGGAGCGTTTCTAGGGGTGTTTTTGCATGTATTTGAGGTGGAAACGCAACGCAGGCGTTTCCAACGCATCTCCGCCACGAGATGATACAACGAAGGCGAGGTGGCACGTGTTTTCTTCGAGCTTACAAGTACGGGGAGGTTTGTATGTTGCTGCCTTTGTAGTTTACCTTATTATAGCCAATGAATGGATCGTATTTGAAACAAATCAATTTGATTGGATGTAACAATACATATAGAAGCCAATGAAACACTGCGACTGTGTCTGCCTGTGGCTCAATTTCCGTCGTCGGGATAAATTGCCTTGGATGAGTTGTATACAAACAGCACCTTGCATTTGAAAAACTCCACATTTCGAGTTGCCCGACGGTCGCCACTGCAGAGATATGGAACCTGGAAAAAAACGTTCTTCGGGGGAGACGTCAACGCCGCCGCAGCATGCAAAGGAGGAACTCATGCGCCAAGGAAGCCCCCTCGTGGACTCGTCCGACGTATCGTCCGACGGCAGCGCCTCCGACATGGATCTCGGGGACGACGACGATGACAACGACGATGAGCACGTCGAGTTCTTCAAGGTGCTCGTGGTGGGGATGGCAAAGAGCGGCAAGACAAGCTTGATCCGTCGTCTCGTGCACAACACATTCTCCGACGAGTACAAGACAACCGTCGGCGCCGACTACTTTGAAAAGACGGTCCCGATCGACGCGCGGACGCATGCGTGCGTCCAGATTTGGGACATCGCGGGGCAAGATCGCTTTGCCAAGCTCACGCGGCGGTACTTTTCCAACGCAGACGGCGCGATCATTGTGTGCGACATCACGAGCGAATACACGATCCACGCGGTCATGGACTGGAAGCGCGAGCTCGATGCGTGGTGTGGGTTTGAGCACCCCACCGACGCCAACAAGTTGCTCCCTGTCATCTTGGTCGCCAACAAATGCGACTTGCTCGTGGACATTGCGACCGCGCTCGAATCCGGCATTACGATGCAGAAGATGGTCACGGAGACAGGCATCGACGAGTGGTTTCGCGTGTCGGCGAAGAGCGGCGAGAAGGTTGACGCGGCCATGACGACGCTCGTCCAGATCATGAACAAGCGGCTCGAGCTCAAGAGCGATGCGAGTCTGCACGAGCGGCATATCCCCTTGAGCCGTGACGACGGTATCATCCGCCTCGACGAGACTGTCTTTACAAAGCCGCACGATCCATCCCAGTACAACTGCAACTGCAATTGAGGCGCCGCCACCGCGCCGTTGCAGGATCAAGTTGAATCTTTGCCCTCGTACCCTCTTTAATATAATATCCGTATGATAAAATGTCAAAGGGTCACCAATCCCGCCTCAGTTTTCGCGTTGTCCAAAGTCCAAGATGACGACGAAGCACGATGATGTGGAACTAACCGCGGAAGAAGCCGCCATCTACGACCGTCAGATGCGTCTATGGGGCGTGGAAGCGCAGAAACGTCTCCAGAACTCGCACATCTTGATCAGCGGCATGACCCAGCTCGGCTCGGAACTCGCAAAGAACCTCGTCCTCTCGGGTATGAGCGTGACGTTGCACGACATTGAAGTCGTGACCCGCGCGCACGTCGAGTCGCAATTCTTCCTCAACGAAGATCACATTGGCCAAAACGTACGTGTCCCTCGATGGTGTGGCGCCCGTGATCCCTCGTTGTCGTAGCGCGCCGAAGCATGTTTGGCCGGCGTCCAAGAACTGAATCCATTGGTCAAGGTCGACGCGATCACCAAGCCCATCCACCACTACCCGCGCGACCATTTCGACCGCTACAGCGTCGTGTGCATCATGTCGGCATCCCGCAAACTCCAAGTACCCCACTCCCATCGCCCATTTCCACCTACACGATTGCAATCCTAGATCTACCTCGATGTCTTGTGCCGCGAAAAAGGCATTGCGTTCTACGCCGGCCACGCCTTTGGTCTCTGCGGCATCTTCTTCAACGATCTCGGCGACGAACACAAGTACCGCCGCAACGTCCCCGGCGACCAACCTCAACCCGCGCCCGACGCCGCGATGCTGTCGGTGCATTATGAACCGTTGGAAACTTCGCTCTTGGTCAAATGGAGCGACTTGAAGCCCCAGCGAAAGCGCAGCCCGCCAATTCCGGCGCCGTACATTGCGTACCAGCGTACGTCGACTTCCAACATCGTCGTACAATCAAGATCCTTGTCTAGTCTTGCTCGACTATGTCGAAGCGCACCAAGTCTTTCCATCAGCCGAGACCGCCGACGCCTTTGCCGCGCAGGCCCGCGCACGCCTCGACGACGAAGGCGTCCCGGACATCTTGGACGACACGCAGCTCAAGCAGTTGGCACACGTCGCGCAGGCCGACATCGTTCCCGTGTGTGCGATCGTCGCCGGCATCCTTGGCCAGGAAGTCGTCAAGGCCATTTCGCGAAAAGACGAGCCGCTGAACAACTATTTTTTCTTCGACGGGTCGACGGGCGCGGGCACCGTGCGTCGCATTTAGTCAACACGATCATCATCATTTGAGCCTGGTGTACTGTCTGTATGTACTATTGACGAACTGCTTACAAGAGCGTCCTGCGGGCAGCGAGAGCGAACGCATGAAGGACGACAAGGTCTCTAATCTTGTTCGCTGACATCTTCAAAGTTTTCGACGAGGTCGGGCACGTCGTCGTCGTCTTCGTCGTCGAGCGCGGCATGGCCTTGGGCGTTGCGCTGCATGGCCGTGTAGGTTTCGGCGATTTGCTTCAAGTTGGCAAGGTTGTCCGGGCCCAATTGGTTGATGATGCCGGGGAGCAATTCTTGCAACGACTTGGTCGAGGCAGGGCCCGAGACGGCAAACGTGTTGGACGCGATGCTCGCTTGCACCTTGGGTTGGACAAAGTGGATGACTTGGCCATCCGACTTGAAGAGGTTCACTTCTTCGACGCCGGGGATGGGGGTCACGCCCAACTTCTTCAAGGCAGCGTTGAGCTTCTTGTCGTCACCGGGTTGGGGCTTGTGGGCCGCCTTGTGCTTTCGTCGGACCGACCCCTTGCCGCCGGTGCGGACGTCGCCAAACTTGGCGGCGAGGCGTTCACGCGCAAGAGCAATTTCATCAGCCATTTCTACGACACATGGAGATGAGATCACTGAACAGGACGTTGGTTGTCGTCGCCGACGCCGACATCGCCGCCGCGGACGACGCGACAACTCGAGGGGGAAGTTACCTAAAGAAGTAAGTAAACCAGGCTTTCGCAATGATCAATCCGTTGCTTGCTTTCCTGCAACCCGACCATTCCTTGTCCACCAACCAACGCTCAGCGTCCCCCTAAGTGCGGCTTTTCGCCCTAATCCCCCATTATGACAGCCGGCTCGACCAATCAGAGTGGACCATTTGGTACGGAAGCGTATAGTGAAAGCAAGAGGATTTTATGACATGGGCTCAAATGATTTCGAATATGCGCCAATGGAAACGTGCCAATCAGGTGCGACGAACACCAACACATGATGGTGGAAGCAGGGCGATGATGGGTGCGGCGGCGGGCGGCGGTGGCGGCAGGAGAGGAAGGACGCCATGGCAGTCGTGACACGAGCAATGGAACCAAGAGTGAGGAATCAAGGACAAAGTGCATGGAGACTCCACAGAGCAGACCAGCGAGAGCGTGGTAGAGTCGGCTGCACTTGTGTTCAATCCAGAGTGAGAGATGCTGATGACACGACGGCGCGTCCACCGCGTGCCAGCGATCAATCTGTTGTGTGAGGGAGTTGCCTCGTGCATGCATTCCCGCCCTCGAGTCATCATGGGTTGCGAAGATATTAAGATTACTTTTCCAGGACGGCAGATGCTTGCGGCACGACTTCGGGCTCGGGTTCGTCGCCGAGCAAGCTCACGATGGGGCAGATTTGGATGTTCATTTCCTTGGTCACAGTCACGATCGAGTTTTTGGGCACCTAGGATTTGTCAGAGTCTCGGCAAGGGATTCGTCGACCTCGAGCCAATCACTAGGTTCATTCGAGAGCCGCTCGGACGCCATCACAAACACCTTTTCTTCCTTGTTGTGCTACGTCGTCGCCGTCCTTGTCAACACACCTCTGCATTCTCGTCATACCCGTTGCATGATGTACTCCTTGGGGCGCTCGACGCTGCGGATCCAGCGCGAGCCCGATGAAAAGTAGAGCGACGCGGCGGCCGACGTCGAAACATTTACGTAGCGCGTGCTAGACACTCGGGAGTTGCATCTTCGTGTCGATAGAGGATACGTACGCAATCAGCGTGTCGCCGTCGGTGACTGCAAAGTTGAGCAACGACGGCTCGGAAATCCCCGCGCCGCTACCGAGCATCAGAACAAGAGAGAGAAGATGGAAGACAGACTGGCAGAGCGCATTGAGGGTGCGAATGGTCTTGCCCATGGCCCGGCGAAAGTCCTTGCCCGAGAATTCAAGGTCGAGCGACCCGAGTTCTTCCAAGTGGGTCAAGAAGAGGGCAAAACTACATGGGACGACCATCATCATCATAGTGGTGTGTCGAATATGGTGCTACCAGTGCTCGGAATCGGTGCTGCCGCGGATCATGCCATACGCGACTTCGCTCAAGCGATCCACAAGCTTGCGCTTGATCTTGTGAAAGTCGGCGACGCCACTAGAAGAGATGCAACGTCGTGAAGTAGTGATCTCTCTCTCTTGCATGAGGACAACAATACCCGTTGTGCATGAAGAGATACTTGTCAAAGGTAAAGGGATGGCAATTGGTCTCCGACGTGAGCGACCCGATGGACGCGGCGCGGACGTGGGCAAAGAAGAGCGGCGAACTAGTCGACCAAGTGAGAGAGACACACAATACGATGATGACGGACCTGACTTTGTCGGCCAGTTGGACCAAGTTGCGGTTGTTCCACGCAGGCGAGATGCTCGTAAAGACACACGGGGTCTCGTATTCCTTGTTGCGCGGCACGACGACGCCGTCGAACGAGTCCGAGACGCGACGCTTGGGACTGAAGAGTTCGTCGCGTGTCTTGGCGCTGTAGAGCTTCTCGGCGTACCAGCCAATGCCAAAACCGTCGGCGTTGAGCTGCGGCGGGAGGCCCGTGTTGTGGAAGCGCTCGTGGCAATCGTAGCTCTGGTGGATGATGCTGTGCTTGGGCTTGACGATGAGGTCCGCCAGCAATATCGACTGGTCCAGCCCGAGGCCCTTGTAGACTGTCATTCGGCACATATCGCTTATCTTGGCGGTTGACGAAGGAGAAATGTAACGCCGCGCCTCGGCAACTTGTCGGGCAGCAAAATCCACGTCGCGATTTCCATTGCTCTGACTGGGTGCGTTTGCGGGAGGCAGTGGGACACGAATATTAATATGCATCCTCAACTGGGTATTTGTATGTTGCAAACAGAATCGTATTTTAAATAACATCACATCCGGACTATAATTATATGTCGCACTTTATAATTGTATGGAGAATAAGTCCGATGTTTTTTAAATGTAGTTGAAAGGAATGATGGTCGTGGCCTTTCGATGAAGAATTGAACGTGTTCTTTGTATACCAGTGGAGAACTAGATATGAGAGTGATGGTTCACTTCACCTACTTTTTCGGCGGCACGACAACAGGCTTCTTCACTTGGACTCTTTGGTAGAGATTGCGGCGCTTGCAGTCCTCGATGAGCTTCTCCCATGCAGGACTCTCCTTGAGCAGCTTGGAGTTGCCGACCACCCAGCAGCTTGAGATGGCACGCGTGAGGGACACATTCATGCGGCGGACGTCGCCCCAAAAGCTGTTGTCGCCGCTCTTGATTGTACGGACACACGATAGGATGAGGATTTCCTTCGCACGGCAAGTTATAAGTCACTGCATTATGCGATCGACCTACCTTTTCACGGCCTTGGAAGCCGTCGACGGTGTTGACTTCGATCTTGAGTTTGGTCAACTTGGCGGCCGCGAGCGCGTCCTTGATGGCCTCGATCTGGCTCTTGTAGGGCGAAATGATCCCAATCTTGTTTTTAAAGTCATACGGAACATGGAGAAGCGCGCGGAGTCGCGTCGCGATAAAGTCAACTTCGGGGATGTTGCGATAGGACGTATCCTCGCGCGACTGGACGCCGTCACTCACGTCGTAGAAAAAGTAGGGTGGGAAGCCATGGCTGTGGTAGACGCGGTCTTCTTGGTTGCGATGGACATTGACGAGCTCGTTGCAGTAAAACATCGACGATGGAAACGCCGAGATCTCGGGGTGCATGCGGTATTGCTCGCGGAGCATGATGACGTTGTTGGTCGGATTGCACACGAGGCGTTGAAAGAGACTTTGGTCGTAATCCATGCGCGCGAGGCGCTAGTGGATCACGTCATCTTGATAACGTCATCCATGTCACCTCGTACCGGCGAGAGAATCGTGGCTGGGAGCTGTTTGTGGTCACCGACAAACACGTATCGCTGGGCGCAAAAACGGAGCGGGATCAAACTACTTGCTTCGGTCGCCTACACAATCCATTGCGTCAAGCGGCGCGGCATCACATGTGCACAGCACCTGCGCGGCTTCGTCGACAATGACAGCATCAAAATGACTCCGTTTGGGGTTCCACATGCTCCATGAGCCCGCGCCACTGAGCGTGCAAAAGACAATCTGCGCGGCGTCCAAGAGGCGTTCGCGCGCTTCCTGGGAGCTCCACTCGGTACCGGCAATCTTTTTCGTCTTGTCGTGTTCGATCAAATGTTCGAGCCAGACGAGCGACGTCGACGTGGGTTGACCAAGCCGAACCATTTGGAGCTCGGGGTACAGGTCTTGCATCTTGTGGAGGATCACATTCACGGCCGCGTTCGACGGGGCCGTCACGAGGAGCCGGATCTTGGGCTGGGTGTTGACGCCGAGCGCGGCGCCGACGGCAATTTTCGCGCGGCGGCTCGACGGTTGATGGAGGAGGGCCCTGCATCTGATGTCAGAGAGATCAAGATACATGCGTACTGGATGATGCCAAGGATCGTGTGCGTCTTGCCTGTCCCTGGTGGGCCTTGGATGAGCGTCATGGGTTGGTGGATCGCCATCTGGATCGCCTTGAACTGATGCTCGTTGAATTTCTTTTGCAGCGCCGGGATGAGCTTGGGCGGGACAACGCCAAGGGACGCCGAGACGGGTGTCTTGGCAGCGCAGACGACTTGTTGGAGCGGCGCGGGCCACGACGAAACGGAGAGCGCCGCTTGGTACTCGCGGGAACCGGTCGTGAGGTTCCCCACGAGGTAGAGTGTGTACGAGGCCTTGGGGTCGATCGTGTAGACGGCCGAGACGAGGACGATGATGTCGTCTTGGCCGAGCGATGTCGAGACGGCGATGCCGGGCACGCGGGGCGCGCGGCGCGGCGCCGTCGACGACACGAGATGGAGCAAGTCGGCTGCCTGGAGCGAAACGGCCTTGGGGAGCCGAAAGAGGAGGCTCTGCACCGACGTGTTGTAGGGCGAAATTGCAGTCAGCGCCACATGCGACGCGAGCGGCGACGACTGGGACTTGCCCTTGTGGTCAAACGCGCAGAGGCATTCTTCGACGATGGCTTGCTTGAGACTGTGCATGTATTGCGCCGCCGACGTGTACGTCATGGGAAAGACAAACGCGTCGGGGAGAAGCGGCGGCGGCGCGGGGGCGATGAGCATCGCATGGAATTTGTCCAAGTTGGGCCACAGCGCGCCTTTCACGACGACCGGTGACGGGGCCACGCGCGGCGTCGTGGCGCCGCCGCTGCTTTGGGCGGCGTGAGCGTCGTCGTCGGAACTACTCTCGGAACTGCTCGACGAGACCCCTCGCTGTGTCGTTGTGTGCCACACCGACACGCGTTTCTTGGTGTGGTCCGTGCTGCTCTCCGAGTCGGACGATGATGACAATGCCACCGCCGCGGCTGAAATCGCGTCCAAGACAGACGTGGACGCGCGGTTGTTGCCTGGAGCGGTGCTGTCTTGGCCGTTGTCGTCGTCGTCGTCGTCGTCAATGGTAATGTCAATCACAGACAATGTTGGAGGGGCAGGTGGCGACGGGGCACGAGGTCGAGGCGGCGAGGAGAGAGTCAAGGGACTGGGCGTCGCAACCGCAGGGGATACTAAGGATGCCGTGGGTGTTGGTGTTGCTCGGTTGGGGCTTGTCAACCGCGTCATGTGAGGGGCGGGGCTCGGTGGTAGCACTGAAGGGACTGGGGAAGGTGGTGTTTCACGTTTCATGGGAGGGGACGGCCGCGGCGGCGTGGGCGGTTTGATCGTTGGGGGGGATGTCATAGAAGTTGAGGGCATTTCATGCTTGACGACGACGGGAGCAGGCAGCCTTGGGGGGAGCAAAAAGGCGGCACTTGGATGACATGGGGGTCGCTCTTGATTCGTTTCTTGTTTGATGGCGTTGACCTCTGGAAATGTGGATACATTCATCTTCATGGGGGGCTTCAATCCCCGCGCGACTGTGACGAGCGTTGAATGCTCGTCGTTGTCGGAACTATCTCCAGAGTACATGGACGTATCCATCATCTGCCTGGCAATGCGCGGCGGTGTCGCAGGCATCTGGACTGGGATGAATCCGACCGCGTCCACGTTGTCGCAGTCTTCGTCGTCGGCAACGTTAACGCCGTTGTCCATGTCGACATCAATGCTCGACTGTTGAGTCTCGTCATGTTGCAGCGTCGCGTCGGGGTCAGGCAGATTGGCCACCGACGCGTCGTTATGTCCTTTCTTCGCAGGGGAGCCAGTATCGTCGTCGTCGTCTGTTTCCGTGTTTGTATCCGACAAATCCAACCGCGGTTGCTGCTTGACTATGGGCGGCGACAGGGCAGTGGTCGATTTCAACTTGGGCGGTGGCGGCTTCTCTTCGTCGCTGGACGCCATGTGGATGATTCGCTTGCGTTTCTTCTTTGTCGAGGGTTGATCACGATTTGGACTCGTTTCACGGTCGTCTTCGGCCTTGACCATTGGCGCGGGGACCGCCGGCCCAATCAGTTGTTCCTTGTCCGATTCGGTTTCATCGCTGTCAATGACGATTCGCTTCCGTTCTGATCGAATGCGCTTCTCCATTTGCTGCATGGCCGTGTCCAAGCATGTAAATTCACTCCGTTCGGGCAAATGCAGCAACTCCGTGTCCACAAGGCCCCGCAGTGTTTGCACAGCGCTGTAGATGGATTGGATCTTGCGGCGAATTGGTTGCGACAGCGACCCGTCGTGCATATGACGCCTTAAACGACCCACGGCTTCCTCGACTTGGGCAAGCGTGCGTGGGAGCTCATCTTGCGCAGGTCTCGGCGACGCGGTTGACGTCCGCGCGCTGGATCGGTGCATCTGAAAATGCGCGAACTCTTGAAACTCTGCCGGATACGTTTCCGGTAACGGAACAGTGGTTATGAGAAGTGTTCTTGTAACGAGGGGCGTCTCGCCGACATGAACGATCTATTTTTAGACGAATCATGGCCGGCGCGGGGAACCAAGGCGGCGACGTGGCGGCAGCGTCAATGACGGCAGCGCCGCCGACGCTGTTCGAGTTTGCGGTCGCTACGCCGCGACCGTCCACGTCGGCGACACCAAGGAAGAAGGGCAAGTCGAAGAAGATGCTTCCGCCGCCGCAGGAAAAACCCGAGGTTGAAACAGCACCGCTTCTGTAGACGGCTGACCACTTCCCCGTAGCAACTCCAGCCCCAGGTTCAGTACACAGACCAACTCACGGGCCTTCTTGGACAAGAGCGCCGCCGCCTCGCGCAGCAGATCTTGGTCGCCGCGGAGAAGGGCAACAAGAAGGCCGTCTACCTCCTCCTTCACCAACGCCTCCTGGCCCCATCCGACTGCATCGGCATGGTACGCTCGATCTCGATGCTTCTTGGACACACGCGTCTCTTTTAGCAAGGGTTCTCGCCGCTGCATCACGCTGCCTCCCGCGGTCACTTGGAAATCGCACAGCTCTTGCTCTCGTTTGGCTGGCCCCTCGACCACATCAACCAAGTCAACATCTGGAGACTCACTCTCTCTCATGCAGCTTGTCTAGATGGGGGAAACGGCGTTGCATCTTGCGAGTCATGGAGGACATGTCCATGTCGTTGAATGCTTCCTCGACAAAGGCGCCCATGTGAATGCCGTGAACGCCGTTCGTCGCATCAACGTCCTCGTCATATCTCATTTCTTTGCAGGACCACGAGACGGCCCTGTTTTACGCAGCGCGCAAAGGCCATTTCCGCATAGTCCGCCTTCTCCTTCGACGGGATGCTGACGCGGCGCTGCGGAATCGCTTCGACGACGTCGCCGAAGACGATGCCAAGGACGACCTGACGCGGCAAGAGTTTACCGCGAGCAAAGACGACCAAGCGCGGCTGCAACTGCCGCACCATCGTCATGGTATTACCAACGCAGACACACAATCTCACGTGACGTGCTAGATGGAGACGCGGGTCTGCGCGCCGTGCATCGGGAATCCATTTTTGCGTTCCTCGACACGCGGTCCGTCGCGCACCTCATGGCACTTGCGTCTCCTCATGCGACAGTAGATCCCTCGGGCTCGTCATGCAAGTGTGCTTTCGGTGGCAACGCGCCGCCGACACGCCGCGCCTCTGGACGTCCCTCGGCGTCTCCCGATGGGAACTCAGTTTGAACAAGACTGTGGGACTCGGATTCATTGCGCCCATGACGGGATACCGCCCGACGCCGCGGCGGCGGCCGTCCACGAGTGGCGAAGACATGTTGAACACGACGGGGCATCTCGGGTTCCACAAGGCCGCGAAGAAGAGCGCCGACCCGCCGCACAGCATGACGACGGGCCCCACGAGGACAATACTCATGCCGGCGCGGCCGCAGACCGCCGCGTCGCCGCACCATTTTCGATAAGATACATTCGACTTGGCAATTTATAAATTAAATAGAGGGGTATTATACGCAGTGGACGAAGGCGGCGGCGGAGGCGGTCGGGACCGACGCCGACGGCCGTGCATAAATATCGTTGAAGCGGTAGAGCGTCCGCGGACGCATGATCTTGTGTCGCTTGTCGTGGTGGTTGGAAGGGGAGGTGGGAGATTGCCGATGGTGTTGCTCAACCAGGGAGAGGAGGAGCTGTGCGTACTGCAGCACCGCCGACATGGAGATGCGTACGCGTGGATCCACTTGCAGCATTTGCTCGAGGAGCGGCACGACGGCCTCGGGGAGGAGCGCGTGCCATCGCGGCATGAGCTGCAACACCCCACGAAGTCCGTGTTGTGCGAGGATTTGGAGAAGGGGGTCCTGGACGACCGAGTCGTCCAGCAAAAAGTCGCCCGTGAGCATTGCAAAGAGCGTCATGCCGAGGGCCCAGACGTCCGCCGCCGCCGGGTCCCACGGCAGCCCCGAGAAGAGTTCCGGGGCCATGTAGTTGCACTTGCCAGCGACTTGGGTCGTGGGAATGTCGATCGGGACCGCGGCCCCAAAGTCCATGAGTTGAACTTGCATGTGTCGGCCGAGGAGGACGTTTTCAAGGGAAAGGTCGCCGTGGGCATAGCCGAGTGCATGGAGGGCCGCGACGGCCGATGCGAGTTGCCCAAAGAAGGTCACGGCCACGGGGACGTCGATGCGTTTGTTCGCGAGGACGAGGTCAAAGAGATCGCCGTGGGGACAATAGTCCAGCACGAGTGCGACGGCGTGGTCGCCGTCGTGGAAACTGTCGAGGAGGGGAAGGATGTGTGGGTGCCCGCCCGCGGCGTGCAGGAGGTGATAGAGTTTGCACTCCGTGTCGTCCGTGTCCGCGCTGAGGGACGAGGTATCGTTGCGCTTGACGACGACGCAGGTGTCGGTGCATGTATCTCGACACAGAAACACGTCGGGCTTGGCGCCGAGAGTGTGGCGCACGGCGTATCGGCTTGCCATGAGCAGCTCCAATTCGAAAATGAGAGCGCTTCCACGTCCCAGTCCAAAAATGCAACGTTCGAACTGGCCTTTTGGAGCCGTGCGCATGCAATTTCTTTTTTCTCACTGTCGCTTTTTTTACCAACTCGGGTGTCCTTTCTGCCTCGTCGTAGCCGTCCCTGCCGCGGACGGCGCGCGGGCGGGCGGACATGCGTCGCCTTTGACCCATGACCCTTGCCGCCGGCACCACCCGTCGGCCGCGCCCACGCGCGATCTTTCGAGAAGATTGGCCGACGCCATCTGTGGTGTCACGCGTGCGTGTGTGGGTGTTGCCAATTTTAGTCCAAAATCTTTTTTTTTTTCAGATCTATTTTTGGATCCAGCGCGCTGCAAACGGCAAGGACTCATCGCTGATTGGCTGAAACTGAAACCACTGATTGATGCCGCGACGGTCGTGTCAACGGTTGAAACATTCGATGGCGGCGACCGCAGCGCCGCATGGACGAGCGCCGTGCGGACGTTCACGACAAAGACGTATTGGATATACTCCATGGACTATGTTAGAACACCCTGGATACGCCCTGTCGAGGCGGGCGCAGGTTGTGACACTGGTCAGTGACGTCGTCGTCGACGAGCACTAACATATATTGGGGACCGGCACATCTGCGAGTTACATGTCCAGTTTGTAACTTGTGATGCCGCCGAGAGATAATTCAGAGAAGGAGAGGGCACTCACATGCAGGCAAGCGGCATCCGTCTCTCCGTCGACTTGCTTCTGATGAGACAACTTGACGAACGTCGAGCGAAAGGCCAATTGTTGCGCCGCGCCCACACGAATCCCAGTGTAATGACCGCCGCCCATCAACGAACGATGGCTCTGTCCACGTGTCTGTGAACGGGATTCAGTTGAGACAGAATGTCCAGACATGGGTGAGGCGTCGAACCAAACGTGATGGCGACAGAGACGTCAGGAGGAAGTTGGCAGCAAGATGAGGCGCCTCCATGGTTGACGCATTCCATGCGACGTCGCATGATGCTGGATGCATGCCCAGCTTCATGAGATGCAGGAAGTGGAAGCCGCTTGGGGTGTCGCTGATGTGTGATCTTGGTTGTGAAATGATAGTAGCCAATCAAATGTGTGGGAATCAATATTTCAACCAATCAAATGTAGTTATGAGCCTTCAAGCCGATGCGTGCGTGTCACCAAGCCACCAAAACATTGGGAAAAAGTTTGAAAAAAAGCTCGACTCCCATTAACATCAGATTAGCGCAACGACCATACAAGTGGCAATAAACCAATGGCATAAAATACGCATCTTGCCCAATGTTGGAACATAAAAACCATCTTAGAAAGGATCGCTTGCCAGCTCCCGATGAGGTTGCAACCCACCCTCTCTGACCGTGAACTACAAATCTTAAACTTAATATAAAGGACTAAACATTCCAAAGAATTAATCATATGCGCCAAATCCACGAAACGAGTATTTGATGAACCTGCGGAGACACAAATCGTGCCACACTGCACTCTTGAAGCATGTGGACAATCCTGTCCAAATAGGTTTTATAAGTAAAACAGGCCTCGTCGGGAAAAACAATAAACCCCATTTTCATGGAAAGACTGGGGCTCGCTCCTCGCCAAGGCACCGCCTTCACAAAACACCCGACCTCCGCAACGCTCCGGTAGGCGCAATTTTGTGGGCGGATGCTCTGTCGTCGCTCGCTGGTTTAAAGTTTAACGTTTGAAGGCTATATTCTAATATCCGCATGTGTATCATGTCAGTGTGCTTGTTCATCTCAGCTTTGTCCTCTTGGCGCGGGGCATTTCAGTCGCTTGGGTCTTTTATTGGGGGTTTACGAGATTCTGTGTCTTTCTTTACTTTGGTTGACCGGACATGTTATATAACTTTAATGCCAATTTATGTACCGAATTAACACCACATTTAATCTTGATAAACTCAACAGATAAAGCAATCATTTTATTGCCGTTGTATATTCCAAATTAACGCCACATTTAAGCTTGATTAAACGATAAAATTGGAGCAATCACTTTATGTTCGTTCCATGAAGTCATACTTTAAATGAGAACATATACCTGGGAACCGACAAATTGTCACCGACTATCTCGACTTGGTCAAGCAAGCTAGTCCCAACCTGGCGTCCAAGGCGGTGGTGTTCCCTGCCTTC
Organism: Aphanomyces stellatus; assembly: GCA_009835185.1. Lineage (NCBI taxonomy): Eukaryota > Oomycota > Saprolegniomycetes > Saprolegniales > Verrucalvaceae > Aphanomyces > Aphanomyces stellatus. Next base: position 786 of record VJMH01005583.1, on the reverse strand, counting down.
GTCATTGAGTCCTCTGGCGTCCCAAGGCTGAACTGGTACAAGCGCTTGGACCAAAACTAAGTTCGATTGTTTTTGAATGACTCGGTTCAAAAGTGTTCTGAGCTCCCAACAGGTATTTTGTCTGGTTCTATAATTTTGTTATATTTGTTTGATTTTTTGTATGAGCTTGGAATATTTTTATTCTACGTGTTCAAAACGATTGGTATAATTTGACTGTTGTTCATCTTTACTTGAGCAAAATATTTATTGCCCACGTAGGAATAACTTTGCACAGCATGCGCCGCGGCGGCAGCTTCTATCGTGTGTTTGAGTCGCCGGAGCGACGCTTCAATTTCAGGGAGCTTATGGCATGGTGCAGGTGGGAAGACGCAAAGATATGCTGTGAATACCTGATTACAAGAAGCATTACAAATGAGATCGACCCACGAAATCTACTGCGGGTAAGCGGCGCGAACCACGTGTCGAACCAAAGCGCCATGAACACGCAAGATCTGTGCGATGCAATCGTGAAGAACCTGTGGGAAAGAGCTCCATGGTTACCTGTCGGCGGCGGTGCCCCAGTTCAACCACAACGTGCACTCGCATCCAAGCCCCAGCGGCAAACGACGCTTGACGCCTTTGTCGCTCATACAACAATTCCTTCTGCACGATCAGCGAAGGCAGCATGGGATCAGTGGTTTACCGGCGATATTGCTGCTGGGCTCTTTCAACCCCTGCGATCGTTCACCAAGGACATGATCCGCGCCGACCGCCGGAAGTACTCTGAGCGCTTGACGTTGTCGATCG
>VJMH01005582.1:0-19568 GCA_009835185.1 Aphanomyces stellatus | reverse complement strand
GTGCCACTTCGACTCGGTCTGGTCCCGCACAGCCTTAATCGGAAAGCCTGGTTGATACAACCAAACCGACGGCACCAATTTCTTTGGAATACACTCTAAGCTTTCTTCTGTGGCATTCCACACACCTTCTTCAAATCTGAGCACGGAGACGCATTTGGGGATGTACGCGCCTTGTTTGAGCTCAAGAATGGTCTGCAATTCGAGCAAGCATCCATCAAGCCCCGCATCATTCGTGAACGTCTGTCGCATCGTCCGCACCATCGAAAGCCCATCGGAAACGGGCATAATACGGCTGAGGAATTTCAGTACAAAGGCAAGCATGACCCCACGCGGAGGTGACCATCCACAAAGACCAGCATTTCGGAGTTCATACCATGGATCATCCGGGTCGTCCATAGAGATCAGCCAGTTTTTAGCCATTTGGTCCTTCTGTCGGTTATTTCCCAAGGTTTTGGAAAAGGCGTCCACAATGCGCTCATACAGTTGGGCTAAAAACATGTCCAATGACAGACCAAGATGTAGAGCCAGAAACAATTCCGCCGTGTAGCCAGGCACGCCACCAAATAGGCCATCTAGGGCCTCGCCCAAATTGGCCAAATTGACTTGTTCGTCTTGTATCATGTTGAATCCCAGCGCGTCTTCAAGCATCTGATTTGGAATCTCCAAAGCAGCTTGCAGGTCTTTGGCGAGCTTGGCTGTCTCCCCCGAATCAAAGAGCGGAAGGTCCCAAACGGCTTTACGCAAATGTTGTTTCGTCACAAATTGTGCCATCCCCAAACTCCCAGAGAGGACAAAATGGAAAGGCGTCAGATTTTGTTCCTCGGGCCACGCAATTGGAAAAGCCTGCAACTCGTCGGAGGTGGCTTCGTCCACAATCATCCATACGCGCAGTTCCATTGCGTCACAAAATGATGAGAGTATTTTATTGAACACCATGAAATCACGGGGATTTCCAAGCCGAGTATCTTGCAGTACCGAGTTGGGGTCAAATGAATTGGGGTCTCCACCAAATGCTCTTAAGGCGTCAATAACGTCTTGGTTTTGCCCACCCTTACCAGTCAAGAAAGTTTCAAGAGCAGATTGCCAGAGATGCAGGCAACATCTTTTGTCAATGGCAGCATCATCCATTCCTTTCGGAGGCGCAATGGTCTGATCCAGGTACACAACGCCTTCTCCCAACTCAATCAGCAACTTCGCGAGGAAGTACAGAAACTGCGACTTCCCTTGCTGCTTGTAGCCAAACACGACAGCGCACGGACGTTTCTTAAACTTATGGAAGTTGTCAAAGAATCCTGTCGCTGCTGTGATGTGATGGTCCATGCTGATTACGCCAGCAGCGTTCTCAAGCTCAGCAATTCGTTGAGTCGGCTTGATGAGGTCGGAAGGGGACGAGAGAAGATTGTCAATGGCTTCTTTGATACGCTCTTCGTCTCCACACTTGAGCACTCGCTCGAGGGCTTGCGCAAGCTTCTGCACTTTACTCATTTTCGACAACTGGTGATTCGGATCCTTGTGGAAATGAGATCACTTTTAGGCGTTATTGAAATATAGAGGTAGTACGATTTGACATTTCGAGACGTGCACATTTTCCGAATATGATGCTGCTGTGAACACTGTTGTGAAACGTTTGCGCGAATTAGACGTAACAGGACCTGAAATCACCGACCAAGATGCTGCATTTGATTAGATAACTTTTATGTACAAATCGTCGATATATTTAAAACCTTTCAATGCACCTTCGTTTGCGCGTTGAATTGTAGAGGTGTCGAAGCATTCGACTGTGTGTGAGGATCGCGTGTGCATTGCATGCATCGCATCGACGAGTACGCTCGCTTCAGCCTGAAACATAACCAAACCTAAAATCCAGGTGTAAGAAACAATGATGAAAAACACTGGACCGCTGCATCCTTAAAGCCGTCGTGACGGACGTGGGGGGTACGCACGTCCGTGGTGTTGTGGTGGACGGTGGGTGCGTCGTGGCAGCTTTTCGTATCCCCTCAACTGCAAGATGTCGACCGCGAGCTGCTTCCCGTGCATATCAATCGCATGCATCTCAACGGGATATCTTCCGTCACGCCTTCGCCCGATTGTTTGGCATTTTGACTCGCCGACCACGTCGTCGGGGGACGAAACGCCAAAATGCACACGGCGCTGTCTCCCCAAGGCGACATGCCCGCCACGAAGAAGTCAAACGTGACAAACGAGACCACTTCAGCCGTCAACGCCCAAACGCAGTCTATTTGGCGACTTCTGCGGGGTTCATCGTTGTCGGCTTGATTTTGACCACGCGCAAGGTGTGGCCTCAGCCAACAAAATGCGTCAGCTCGGACGTGCTGAGCGTGTGCCACACCAAATGGGCGCGGCATAACTCAAACGGGGGGCAATTCTGGGGCCGCTCAATGTACGTCACGCGGCTGTCCGTGGACGTGTCGTACACTTTCACACCCCAGTCGTTCGCCCATGCAATGAGCTGCTCGTGGTATCGGATGCAATGGACGGGACTATCGCCTTCGTGGATCGTGTTTTCTTTGTCGATGATCCACCCCTTCTTGTTCAAAATCAATTGCCCCGAAATGCCGCCGCATGCAAAGCTGCGCTCGCGCTTCGAAGAATACCCGTCTTCGAGCTGCGCCGAAAAAACCGCATTGTAGAAGTTGTAAATGTTCACTTCGCCGCCAGACGTGAAGATGACGACGAAATGGTCGCTTGAAATGGGCAAAAGCGAGTCCACTGCGACCGTGTCGTCGTGCGAGCACAAAACGATGTGCTGTCGATACAGATTTCTTGTGCAGTTTGATACGTTGGTCGTGTGTTTGAAAAACAACATCTCTGGTTGTCCTCACATTGTTGTCGACGACGCGATCAAGACGGGCAAGAGACACGCCAGCGAATACCGATTGATGGACACTGTAGGCTTGGCCGCGGTCCAATGCAATGGTGATACAAGGTGGACGCATAAAGGCTCATCAATGGCCTTACGGGTCGTCTATGATAAGCCTTCATCAACAGCAACGCCTATGCATTGTCCATGGCGTTGAATGATGGCGGTATCCTTCCCAACGGCGGCGAGTGAGGGCCACATGAGGTCTTGGTCGGTTGGTCGATCATCTTGTGGTCGACTTGCGTCGTCTCGTTGCGTCTGGCGTCCTTCACCGAGGGCGGCGTCGATTACGAGGAATTTCCCCCGACACATCTTCGCCTTGGTCTGAGCCCTAACCCGTTTCCAATCAACCAATCAGATTGCGTCTAATTATGCGAAGGGCTCTGATTTGTCAACACGCGACTCGCAACGTTTGTGGTTCGTGTGAATCTCGGTGTTGATGTGGGTTTCAACCATTCTCTAAAGTATATTTAGTACCTATGCAGAGAGTACATTCACAAATGGTTGACGTGTGTTTGTATTTGGGTCAATAATATTCGAAAAGTATCGCGTTGGAATAAAAATAGATACGTTACGCTGGCTATTTTTATAACACTGAATCCCGTGGCCAAGCGAACAATTCCCGACAAAGTATCGTCGGCTCCACCACCGCTCTTTCGCCACAACAGTCACTTTCATTTTCGAGTCGCCCAACCCACTTGAAATGACTTTCGTCTCGTCATTGTGCGCCCCCGCGCCCCTTGCCGGCTTCTCGCCCTTGAACAAGGCTCGCCGCACCCCTCTTGCCACGTCGGCCAAGACCTGGGATGCTCGCTACGCCCACCCCGTGCCCCACGATGCGTCGTACTACGCTAAGTGCATGATTGCCGGTGTTTTGTCGTGCGGTGGTACCCACACCTTGATCACTCCGTTGGATGTCGTCAAGTGCAACATGCAAGTCACCCCCGGCAAGTACAGCGGCCTCGTCCAAGGTTTGAAGTTGGTCGCTGCCGAAGAAGGTTCCGCCGCTCTTTTCAAGGGTTGGGCCCCGACCGCCATCGGTTACTCGGCCCAAGGTTTCTGCAAGTTTGGTTTCTACGAAATCTTCAAGGATTTCTACTCCAACTTGGCCGGTGAAGAAAACGCGTACGAATACCGTGGCGCCATCTACTTGGCTGGTTCGGCTTCGGCCGAATTTATTGCCGATGTGGCTCTCTGCCCCATGGAAATGGTCAAGGTCAAGGTGCAAACCTCGCCCGCCGGTACCTTCCCCGTCGAATTGGGCCCTGCCATCGCCGCCATGAAGGCCAACGCCGCCGAAACCCGCTACCCCTTCGGCTCGGTTGTGCCTTTGTGGTCTCGTCAAATCCCCTACACCATGGCCAAGTTTTTCTTTTTCGAAAAGGTCGTGGAAGCCTTCTACTCGAACGTGTTTACTGCTCCCAAGGACTCGTACCCCAAGAGCACCCAGCTCGGTATTACCTTTGCGTCTGGTTACATTGCTGGTGTCATCTGCGCCATCGTCTCGCACCCCGCCGATTCGCTCGTCTCCCTTATGGGCAAGGCCGAAAACAAGGGCAAGGGCATGGGCCAAATCGCGTCGGAAACTGGTATTGCCAACTTGGCCACCAAGGGTTTGGGCACGCGTATCATCATGATCGGTACCCTCACCGGTCTCCAATGGTGGATCTACGATACGTTCAAGTCCGTCATGGGCATGGGTACGACCGGCGGTGCCGTCAAGAAGTAAATATCTTCTGGCCTCGCAGTCTAGACGATCGTTGCTCTCTAATATACACATTGAGTATTTCTTCCGACAACATATTTGTCATTTTGTCAACACAGGAAGATCATCCTTGATTCTACTTCGATGGAGGGAACCATAACTACGGTTTCTGTCTTGCTCCATTCGTGGCGGCGCCTCATGAATGATGTGGCATTGCGACAAAGCGCCTTTCCAACGTTGGTGGTCTGTCGCAACGCCAAACCTTTAGACACGTCATTCCGACCACGTCAAGCGATCGGTAAACAAAACTCTAGTACACGTAAATGTAAAGTATATGTAAAGTGTCAAGTATACGTATAGTATCGAAAAGAGTAAAGTGTACGACCAGCCCAGTGGAAACTGGGGCTCGCAAAACGAACGAATATCGAGCCGAGGGAATGGCGAGAAGCCGAAGCCCCGCAAGACACCGCTCCAGAAGTCCGGGGCGATACCGCAGCAGAAGCCCCATGCGTCATCGCTCTAGAAGCCCTGTGCGCCATCGAAGCAGAAGCCCCGCCCGCAATCGTTCGAGAAGTCGAGGGCGATTTGACAGAAAACGGAGCACCCGCGAGAGCGAGAAAGCGCGGGATTCGCCCGTGAAGCGCCCCCGCAAGAACACAGACGAAGGCGAAAGCAAGGAACGAGCTCCCGATAAGACGACGATGTCGGAAAAGGTGACGGAGAAGAACGGCGAAATCAGCATGAGCATTGAGGAAACGAACAAGCTCCGTCTCTCGATGGGGCTCAAGCCGTTGCGACTGGACAAGCCGAAAGACAAAGAAGTGGACTTGACCAAGTCGCGCGAGGAACGCGAAGACGACGCGCGTCAGAAGGAGCTGAAAGAGGCCCTTGAAAAATCCAAGCGGAAACGTGAGTTCACGGAGAAGCTCAAGGGGCAATCGTTGGGCCAAATCCTCGCGCAGGACGCGTCGTCGACGCTGGATTGGGTTCGCCAGAGTCGCACGAAGAAGATTGATGTGCTGGGCAAGGAGACAGAAGGCCCAAAGAAGTACGGCGCCGACGAACTCAAGGGACTTACGGTCGCGCACGACGCACGCGCGTTTGACGAAGGAGAGGACGTGATCCTGACGTTGAAGGACCAACGCATCCTCACGGGTGACTTGAATGACGTGAACGAAGACGGCGACGAGTTGGAGAACGTACACATCAGCGAAATGGACCGCCGCGCGGAGCGGGAAGCACGCATGAAGAAAGCGAGCGGCCCGGTCTACAGCGGCTTTGACGACGACGAATTCACGTCGGTAATTGGCGGCAAGGCACCTCTGAAGAAGCGGCTGCTGGCCCAGTACGACGAAGAGGACGAGTTTGTGGCGGCGCGCGAGAAGAAGAAGTTCTCTCTGAGCGACGCAGGAACCCACCACGTCGACAAGGCGGCGGCGCCGGCCGAGACGGTCGTAAGTGGCTCGCTCTCCCTCGCGACTATCAAGCAGCGAAGCATTGAGGAGTACTACACGGTCGAGGAAATGGCTGTGTTTACGAAGAAACAGTCGAAGAAGCTGCGGAAGAAGCAAAAATCGCGCAAGACGCTCGTGGAGGACGACGAAGAAGAGACCAAGGACGGCGAGCCAACAGATTTCCTTCAGCAACTTGAGCAAGATGCCGCGCACGACAAGAGTGACCATGGCAAGCGGCGCGCGACGACAGCGGCGACCGAAGTCCCGCCGGAAGAGGCGGAGCGCCGCGCCAAATTTGAACATGCGCGCAAGCGGGCCAACGACCGCGTCCAGGCGATGGTGGAGAAGATGAAGAACGCGGCGGACGATGTGGACGAGGAGCTGAGCGAGTCGCTGGCGCGGTCGCGGCGCATGGCGTTGCTGGCGGCGACGCAGGACACGCGGGAAGCAAACGACGCGCGTGTGGTCCTCCAGTTGGCCGGACCGAAGGCGGCCAACATCCACAAGGAGGAGGAGGGGCGTGGGGACACGATGGTCTTTAATGAAGCCACAGACTTTGAGGTGCGCGTGAAGAATGCGATGGACGAACGGGCGGCGCGCGCGGTGGCGGCCCAGGCGCAGGCGACGACGACGACGGTTGAAGAGGACATGGATGACGAAGAAACCAAGGACGATGACATTAACGTGGACGAGGATGACGAAGAAGAAGAAAGCTGGGGCGTGGAAGAACCTTTGGTCCAGTCGGGCATGGCGGCGACGCTCGCGCTGCTGCGGAATCGCGGCGATCTGAACGACAAGATTCAAGTGCGGCAGTCGGGGCGCGCGAACGACCACCGCGAGCGCGACATTGAAGACGAGTTGCAGGTCAAGGACGGCGTGAAGCTGGACTACCGCGACGAATTTGGGCGGCTGCTGACAAAGAAAGAAGCGTTCCGTCGCATTTCGTACCGCTTCCATGGACACACGCCCGGGAAGAAGCGGCAAGAGAAGCGCCTCAAGCAGATCAAGGAAGAAATCGCGCAGCAAAAGAACCTTGGGAACGTTGCGCAGCGCATGCAGACGCTGGAGAAGCGCCAGAAGGCCGCCAAGCAAGCGCATGTCGTGCTCTCGGGTTAAGAAACGTATCGAACTATGTTTGAGTTAAGGCGCAAAGAGGAGGCGGTGGACGGCCATGGCGATCAGCATCGCCGCGACCCATTCGCTCTTTCGCTCGCCAATGCGCGATGCCTTCCAGCAGAGGCCCATGAATCCCTCGTGCTTACCGGGCAGTTGACCGCGGTCGAAAATCGTCGGCATCTTCATACGGATGTATGTGCATGTGCAAATGACGAGCAGGAGCATCGTAAGCATGCCGGTGAAGTTGAACAAGGCAGTCTACGTACAGTCGTGAGAACAAGGACACATGAGACACCGGGGGAGTTCGGCCGTCGAGGAACGAACCATGATGAAGTCGAGTGGAAGGTGGGAGGATGGAGCGGAGGCCTCTCCTTGAGCGGGCGGCGAGCGTCAACAGAACACGCGGCTGGCACAAAGTCTAGGGTCATATAAATAGGGTAATTACGAAAGACATCCATGTCCCTGTATAAACATACAAATTACCCTAAATAACAATTCCCACAATACATTTTCGAGAACGCACAAACACACATGCATTGCGCTTACGAGCATCACGTGGCTTCGGGCGAGAGACTCGGCACTGCCTTGCCGTCGCCTGGAGATGGTAAAAAGTCTTCGTCGTAGCTGTAGCTCTGCAGAAAGACCGCGGCGGCGGGGTCCTTGGTTGGCGACCCCGACGACGACGTGTCATCGCTGTCGCTCGAGAACTCGTCGTTGTCATACTCGATCACCTCGGCTTCCGTGTCCTCAAAGTCGTCGCTGTAGGCATGCTCGGCCACATGGTCGTCGAAATCCAAGTCTTCGTCGAGCACGTGGTCCTCAAACTCGTCCGAGTCGTCGTTGTAGTACGTTTCGTCGGCTTCGCAGTCGCTCATCGACGTGTACGGCCCGTCGTTGTCGGAATCGCCGCCGTTCGAAACTAGCGACTCGCCGACTGCAGTGTCGCCGCCGCTCACTCGCGCTTCCTCGAACGAACTCGTGGACGACGTCGTCGAGCGTTTCTTCTTCATTTTCGATTTCGTCGGCGGCCGCGTCGATGGATGCAGCGGCGGCAGCGCCGACGCGGGTTGCATAAAGTACGACGCGGCGGCTTGGGCCACGTGGGGATCATCCACCGTGAGCGCTTTCCGCCGGATCATCTTCTTCTTGCCGTAATCAATGTGGATGCTGTCCGAGCATTCCTCCGAGTAGGCCGACTCGTAGTTGGGTTTGAGTAGCTCTTCCTTGTCGAAGCATGCCTCAATCGCTTCTTCGACTTCGTCGGCGCCATCGACCCACCCGCCGATGCCGCTGCGGCCAGCCGGACTCGCATGTCGAACGACATCGCCATCGAGCGTCGAGTCGTATGTGTATTCGTAACTCTCGACGGGCGCAACCTGCGCCCATCCCCGCGGCAGAACGGCCGCCGACTGGCCGTCTTCGATCAAATGCCGTCCGAGGTCGCCGCCGCGCTTCCGGAGGCCGTCGACGTGGACCTGTACAACTGGCATACGCAGAATCGCGTCGATCGACGGTCGCTTGTCGGGGTCTTTGTTCAGCAGCGCTTGGAGCAAGGTCGTCATACTCGGCGGGTAGCAGGCTGGAATCGGCACAAACTACATGTCTCGTCATCGTCGTCGTTGGAGGATGACGATGGACATACCTCGTGCTGGATGATCTTGACGATGAGCATAAGGATGTTGGGCGCGTCGAATGCGTGCTTGAGCGCGCAGATTTCGTAGAGGACGCACCCGAGTGCCCAAATGTCACTCGCGTACGAATAGGGCTTGCTCTCGCACACCTCGGGGCTCATGTAGTACGGCGTGCCCACGACCGTCTTGGCGTGGTCCATGGTCGAGTCGAGCGTCCGCGCGATGCCAAAGTCGCCCAGTTTGACAATGTCCTTGCTCGTCAAGAAGATGTTGCTCGTCTTGAGGTCGCGGTGGAGAATGTGGCGCTGGTGGAGGTACTTGATCGCGAGCACCATCTGAACAAACCAGTCCATGACGACGTCCGTGGCAAAGTACCCGCCGTCGATTGTCTTTTGCTTGACGCGCGCGGTCAAGTCACCGCCGTCGCAGTACCCCATCACGATGTGCAGCACCGTGCCCTCGACAAAGTTCTCCTTGTACTGTACGACAAACGGATTGCGCAACTTGGCGAGCAATTCGACCTCGGCAAACGCTTGCTGCTTCTCTTTGTCCGTCATGAGCTCAATCGGGATTTTCTTCACCACGTATTTGTCGCCCGTCTCGCGCTCCGTGACCAAGTACGCGCATCCGTAGCTCCCCCGTCCAATGCAACGCTCTTCCCGGTAGTTGTTCATCGCCGGTAGCGCGGTTCCACCGGTCAGGGAGGCAGCTCGGTGGTATGGATGTCGATATTCAAGAAAGGATCAAGGCGCCTCGGCGACCGTCGCGGCACTCGGTGCTTCGGGCGTGCTGAAGCAATGCGCACAGAGGAACGCAGGCCGCGATGTTCCGTGGTTTCGGCGTGGTATCCGGATGAATGGGTGAAAAGATCCGACGATATCCGGACGAATATATCCGGATATCGTGACCCTTCAGATACATCCGGATTTGAGCGCGAAATTGGACTTTGGGGGGCGCGGAGCGAGCACTGAGGGAGACGTCGTATGTGTGCCGCTGGCAGGGGTGCGTGAAGAGCAAGATGGAGGCACGTCTTGAAATAGACTCAAGTTGATCCGAGGCCAGCCAATGCGAAGCGGGCAGTCTATATTTGGAGGGAACAGTGGCCAGAGGTTCATTCACATCGACGACTGGAGTCCCCCACACTCGAAAGCGTTAAGCAGATCCACGGACCATCGTCTCTAAAAAGAACCGTAGCAACGATGGTGGAAGAAGACGTCACTGCGCATGACGAGGACGTCACGACAAGACCTGCAACCACCACAACGGTCATCCCATCCGTCCTTTCCACAGACACGCTTCCTTCCACTGCGGCATCATCCAATTCCACGGCCTCCCCGCGTCCTTCAAATGCCCCAAGACCGTCCAATGCCCATCGCCCGTCCATGGCTGCCACAGGCGGAAACCAGCGAAAGCAATCCAACGCCATTCGACAGTCCATTTCGAGCGTGGACCCGGCGCTGAAATCGGACTTGATGGCGATCGCATCCCAGACGCGGCGGAGAACGATCACTCAATTGCTTGGATTCATGAAGGGGAAAAAAGATTCGAGCGTGAAGCCGCGGAGTCATTACCGGCGTGGGACTATCTTCCTCCAACACCTCGAAATGCAAAAAGTCGCCAAGGGCGACAGTCGGTTCGACATCAAGTTCTTTGAGCGCATCAAAGCGCAGTACGAAAACGCGCACATGAGCACGAACACAATGATTGGGCTCTCGATCTTCCAGAACGGCGTCAACCCCGTCGACGACCCTTTCATTGTCGACAACATGCCGCTCGAGATCCAAATCGGCTTTCGGCGGAAACTCTTCCGCCTCTTCTCCATGCAAATCCTCGTCGTCGTCGGGCTCACCGCCATTTTTTCCACGGTCCCGGCCTTCCAAACCGCCTTTGCCGACTTTTGGAACCTCGTCGGACTCTTTGCCGGCACGATTTTGATCTTGTTTGGGCTTTACGTCAAGAAATATAACTACCCGGCTAATTTTGTCATCCTTGGCGTCTACACAGTCGCCATGTCCATCTTCCTCGTCGGCCTCGACGCGTACATTGGCGTCCACGCGAGCGTTTTTGTCTTCAGCTTCACCTTTGTCGTCATGACCCTCCTCGGAGTATTTTGTACGCTCGCGTACAAAAAGGCCAACGGCACTGAAGTCCTCCATGGGTACCTGCCGTCTGTTGGCGTCGCCTTCCTCATTGCGTTTGGCATCGCGTGCGCCATCTACTTTGCGGCACTCCAATCGTACTTTAGCACATGGACGTTCCTCCTCTGCTGCGCCACGATCCTCATCCTCTCGGTCTGGTTTGCCTACGACGCGTCCTGCATGAACCAACGTCTCAGCCCCGACGAGTACATGCAAGGCATGATCTTCTTCTACACGGACATGGTCATGTTCCTCATCTTTGTCGGGATGGTCGCCTTTGCATTCATGGCATGCGAAGGTGACATTTGCTGTTGTGGGTCGGCCGACATCATTCCCATTTACCCAATCCGAGGTGGGGGCGGCGACGACGACAACGTCCAGCCGATGGAAGGCGAAATCACAACGATCGAAAACAATGGCGGCGGCCAAAGCGCCGTCGCAAACGGTGACATTGAACGATAGCGAGTCGGCGAATAAATAGTTAGCATCAAACCACCCACTAATAGATAGATCATCCCAACCCCATTTACCCAAGGCCAAACTGAACTGAAACCAAAGCCTTACACCATTTGACCTGCCTCCCTTCGGCGACAACACAATGCCATGCCACATGAACCAATAAAATGCCCTTCATTGTTTACAACAATTTCTGCTTTCGGAAATGCCCCAGGAATCGCCCAGCCAAGAGGTAGCCGATCGCAAGGGAGGCGGCGCCTGCACCAAGCGTCACGTAGCCAATCGTGTTGCCAGGGTCGGGGAAGACGTAGGTTCCGAGAGTGTTCCAGTTGGGCTCGGTCCACAGCGGCATGCTTTCGTTTAGGATCGTATACAGGCCATACGTGGCTTCGCGCTTGAGACCAGGCGAGAAGGCGTCGTGGAAGAAGGCCGACCGGCGCACGCAGACACCAGGGTAAACGCATTCGCTGCCACTGTCCGCGCAGTCCTTGGTCTTGGCGCATGGCTTGGGCTGTGCATCCACGTCGCTGACCGCGGTGGCGAGAAACGCACGCGTAAAGGTTTCATACGCGTTGGGGTAGAGATTGAGCTTGAACGAGTCTTGCCACGTTTGACCAGGGAGATCCGCGACGACAGCCGACTTATTGACGCGAATGGTGGGCATGCGGTTGTCCGAGTAAACACTCGAGTAGAGGGTCACGGGTTGCATAAAGGATGGAACCGTGTCGTCCGTGAACTGGAGGTAGTCGTTCATGGACGCAACCGCCGTCTTCGAGTATGCCGCCATGGTGGCGCATGTCCAATCCGACGTGATACACGCGAGCAAATTGGCCACGAGCGTCGCGTTCACTTGGACGGACGCGGGGATGTCAGTCCCGGGGGCGGCCGCCGACGCAAAGAGGGCCTCCGCGAGCACTTGAGCCGCTTGGACCACGTTGGCGGCTGTCACGGTCGTGTTGACATCGTAGCGACTGTGGTACGCATTGGGAAAGGCTGTGTCGTAGCCCGAGAGGACGACCGACGCCAGCGACGAGTTGCCGTATTCTTGGTCGTTGAGGAAGGAAATGAGCGGACCCGGAGGAATGCCATCGACGGAACTTGTTTTGACGCGGCCTTTGGCGGAGGGGGCCTTGGTGATTGCTGTCACGAGCGCTTCCGTGGACGATGCCGCCTTGTTTACATGGAGGTACATGTTGTCTGCAGAGACGCCAACTTGGTCAACGGCGATGGCAGTGTCAATGTTGCTGAGCGAGACACCCGTGAAGGCAAGACTCGACTTAATTGGGCTAGCGCAAAATGAGGAACCAAACGGCGTGGCAGCAGCGACAGGGTTGGCACACTTGAGCTTCAAATCGGACAAAAATCGGCGCGAGCCCACAAAACCATAACTTTCACCTTGGAACGCGGCAAAGAGAATGTTCTTCTTCAAAGACATACTCGGGACGGACTTCAATGCGTCCGCGGCGGCCAATAGCGCCACGAGGCCCGACGCGCCGGCATTTCCACCAGGGGCGTAGACGTGGGAAAACGCGTTCGTGTCCATGGGGGCCATGGCAACCACCATGGGCTTCTCGGACGACAAGTCGCCCTTTACACCCCACGCGCTCTGACCGCCAACGGGAAGACACTTGGGACTGCGATTGCCGTAAATGTTCTTGAAGCCGAGACAGGCGCGGGAGTCCATTTTCGCAGGGCCGAAATAATACTCCATCGCGCCTTTGTACACGACGCCAAACGTGGACCCGACCGGCGTGTCTTGGTTCTTGTGGGCAAGGTCCAAGAGGAGGGTCTTCGCTTTCGCTTCGCTTTCGACTTCGAGCACGGGGTAAGGGAGACTCGAGGCCATAATGCTGCGGCCCTGCGGGTTCCAAGCATAGCTTCCAAAATTGGGATTCAAGACACCGTCCACCGTGCCCTTTCCTTGCGGGTTCGTCGACTCGTAGTTGAAGGTCGGCGACGTCGACGTCGGGTAGATAAGCAGCCCCTTGACCAAGTCGGCGTTCAGACGGGCCAGATTCTCAGTTGTGAAGAGCGTGTCGGGCACGATGAGAATGCTGTCTTCCTTCAGAGTCGTTTGCGTGAATTCCGTCGCGGTAGTGATGCTGACAAGTCGCGCACGCGCCGCGTCCTTGTTCAACGTGTAACACCCGACGTCGCCCTTGGAATGGAACATTCGAACACACTCCCCGCCGGGGATATTCGGGTTCGCCGGCGCGCCGGTCGTCACGGCGCCCGCGTCCACTCCGCCGAGGCATGCGATAAAAAAGCTTCCGACGGCAAGCGCCGCGGACGCTCCAGATACCTTGACCATCTTCTTCGGGGGAAAGGGACGAAGCGGGTGGCAAGATCCGGGAATGCACAATTCCACGACCGCGAGGATGAGAGCGGATGGGTTAAATTGCCTTGGTAGGGTTTACTACTAAAACGCATTTTGCCGATGGGGATTTCAACTTTAACCGGGGGCGGTTGGAAGCATGTGTTGTCCGAGGTCGCGTTGGTCGAAGCATTCAGTTTCAGAGGTGTCTTATCCGGATCCGAAAGACCACCCGGATAATGAAGGACATATCCGAAACCTCCCTTTAGTGACGTAACGGGTATGACGATGTTGACGGAGAATGTTGACGGCGTTTTCCATCCACAGATTCCACCGTGAGATTCTTCCGCCTTGTTGGAACCAATGGTAGCGTAAATGCGTCAATTGTGCCGGATGCGGCAGGAAGGCCATGGTGCATCACGTCCATTGCCGCGTTGGTGGAGGAGCTCTCCTTGCCGCGACCAGACTGGCGATGGGCATTGGTTTGTAGACATCCCACGGCGCCTGTTGGCGGCGAGGGGTGGGACCTTGACGCGCCTCAAGTGTGTGGAGGACGGAGGAAGGCGAGAGTGCCGGCACGCTGATGTGGCACATGCGACACTTGGACTACAAAATTATTTTTTCGACGAAATTTTATTCCGCATGTTGAAGTGCTATTCTTTCCCTGGTATTAGTGACGCACGGAGTATAAAAATGACATGGGGGCACGTAGCGGAGCCAAAAAAATGTTTTTTTTTCATCGACTCTTTTGCCAAGGGAGTTTCCCCCCCTGGTTTTTCCCCCTCATCATTTTTGGATTTTCCGGTTCGCCCCCAAGGTAGGCCTCCATCGCACGTTCCGTCAACGATGGGATGCTGATCGAGCGTGGTTCTTCGTAGACATCATGTTCGCCTCCACCCTTCGTCGCGTCAGCTCCAAGGTCACCTCGGTCTCGGCCAAGGCTACCTTCTCGTCGTCCTCGGCCTCGTTGTACGACGTGCTCAAGGAACAAATCCCCCGCCGCCAAGAAGCCTTGAAGAAGTTGAAGGCCGACCACGGCAACAAGTCGTTGGGCAACGTTACTGTTGAACAATGCATTGGCGGTGCTCGTGATGTCAAGTGCATGTTGTGGGAAACCTCGCTCTTGGACTCGGAAGAAGGCATCCGTTTCCGTGGCCACACCATCCCCGACTTGCAAAAGAAGTTGCCCACCTACATTGAAGGCGGTGAACCCATGCCCGAAGGTCTCATCTGGTTGTTGTTGACCGGTGAAATCCCCACCCGCGCTCAAGTCGACTCGTTGACCCAAGAATTGCATGCGCGCTCCAAGATCCCCTCGCATGTCAAGCAAATGTTGTGCGACTTGCCCAAGGGCACCCACCCCATGACCCAATTTTCCATTGCCGTCATGGCCATGAACACCGAAAGCGTCTTCCAAAAGAAGTACGCCGAAGGCATCCACAAGTCTACCTACTGGGAACACACCTACGAAGATATGCTCAACTTGATTGCCCGCATCCCCGAAATCGCTGCCACCATCTACCGCAGCACCTACTTTGATGAATGCTTGGACATCAACTACGACAAGTCGTTGGATTACTCTGCCAACTTTGCCCGCATGTTGGGCTATGACAGCCAAGATTTCGATGAACTCATGCGTCTCTACTTGGTCATCCACAGCGACCACGAAGGTGGTAACGCCAGTGCCCACACCACCCACTTGGTCGGTTCCACCCTCTCGGATCCTTACCTCTCGGTTGCTGCCGGCTTGAACGCCTTGGCTGGTCCCTTGCATGGTCTGGCCAACCAAGAAGTCTTGGGCTGGATCATGGATTTGCACGACGAATTCAAATCCAAGAACCTCCCCGTGAACAAGGAAACCATCACCAAGTTTGCGTGGGACACGTTGAAGGCCGGCAAGGTCATCCCTGGCTACGGCCACGCCGTGCTCCGCAAGACCGACCCCCGTTACTCTTGCCAACGTGAATTCGCCTTGAAGCACATGCCCAACGACGAATTGTTCCAAATCGTCGAAACCATCTACCAAGTCATGCCCGGCATTTTGACCGAACACGGCAAGACCAAGAACCCCTACCCCAACGTTGACTCGCACTCGGGTGTGTTGTTGTACCACTACGGCTTGACCCAAAAGAACTACTACACCGTTCTCTTTGGCGTGTCCCGCGCCATGGGTGTCTTGTCGCAATTGTTCTGGGACCGCGCGCTCGGCTTGCCTTTGGAACGCCCCAAGTCGGTCACTTCGGAATGGATTAACAACCACTTCAAGAACCAATAAGCGGTGTATCGCCGATGAGGAAGGCATGGCATTTCAAGCGGCCGCGTGTTTTCTTCGGATGTATCCTTATAATTGTCAAAATTCATATTTCAAACACCCCATGTTCATGCACTCAAGAAGCTCGAAACAGGGCCACGTAGATTTATTTATGATGATGTGGACTTCATTCATGTCGGCATGTGGAATTCTTTGATGTTCGTCGACGGGGATGTGTCTTGCGGCGATTTGGCCGCCCTCGAGGACGGATGTTGGACCAGCACGATAGGCAGTCCTTGCAATGATCTTTTTCATGCACCTGCACGCATGTTGCCGCCTTGATCGGCGAAGAAGAAGAAACACACGGCTCTCTACTTGCAACATTTATTTTATTCGTACTAGTCTCCGTGCATAAACGTTTCCATTCCTGCCGAGAATGCCGCGAGAAGCACGCAGGACCCGCACTGCATCATGGGACCCTGGCCCATGGCAAGGGTGGCGCCCGTGGCACACCCAGCGATGGCAACGCTCGTCGTGTCGTGGCGGCCTCGGCTCTTGCTAACCAAACATTCCAGACCCGACGTCATGGCTAAAAAAAGGTAGGTCGATCAGTTCCCACCTTTCCTCTTTCTATGGGTCATACCTGAGAAGATGAGAAAGTTGCGACCCCACGAGAGGCTCTTCTCTGAAATGAGGCGGCGGGACACTTGCAGCTACAAAGGGAGACGGTCGTTGAGAGGAGCACAAGACATTCGAGCATACGGATTCGCGGAAGGGAACTTTCGGCAAGACGCGCTGTCCCGGCACTGGAATCGGCGGTGCGATGGCTTCGTACGAACTCAAAAGCACGCCCATCGCAACACCAAGCGTGTATCCTAGGTCGGAAATGATGAGCGAGTCTGACGTGTGGGGTCTGCGATCGCACCGATGGTGCCCGACAAAATGACTTTGGAGACGCACGTTTCACCAGGGTACATCGGAAAGTATGTCGGTGCCTCCATGCCGACGTCATTCGCTGGCTTGAACGGAAACACAAATGGATTGTGCGTGTACGGCAAGATGAACTTCGCTCGGGTGCCGTCGTCCTCCATCGCTCCAGATCCAACAGTGAAGCAAAGGAATGTCTTCCAGAACATCGGGACGGAAGACACATCATACAAATACCCAGTTTATATTTACACTGAAATTCGAGAAAACCCCACAAGGTCATGCAAAATTGGAATTAATGCAGACATTATATCACAATTCGCTTGTCGTCGTCGTGTCAGCCACCTCTAATTGCGTATGATTGGCCAATCTGAATGCACCGACATCTCGCGGCATGCGCTGAAGCTTGAGATGCACACCATGTACATCAAGACATTATACACATATATATTCATTACGACGGAGTTGTGGCTGAGTTGAAGCTGGTGACGACATTGAGAAGCCACTTTTGGTCCCAGGGCGAGAGGTACATGACGTCTTGGAGAAGCTTGCCCCTCTTGTCGTATTCGTAGAGCAGGGGAAACATAGCACGATGGAAGATGGCCAAAATCGCCGACATGAAGATGAGTCCATCCACACGATCGAGCATCCCTACAACGACCATGTTCAATCGTGTCCATGTGCCGCCCACGCGTACCTCCATGGCCTGGGATGAGTCGGCCAGTGTCCTTGACATCTGCGAGGCGCTTGAGCAAGCTTGCAAAGAGATCTCCATATCTACACCTGATTATTCAAACGAATACTAGGAAACATACCTCGAAAAGCACGCGCCGACGACGGCAAAGACGATGAGTTGCCAGTACGCCGTCGTCGTCTTGAGTTGCGTGCTGATATAACTTCCATATTCGCTGCTCTGGTCCGCCACGTCAAAGTACTTGTTGGCGACGATGGACGCGCCGACGGCCATGACGATCCCGCCAATCGTGCCTTCAATGTCCTTGTTGGGCGAAATGTGCGGGGCCAGCTTAGTCCGCGGCGACCCCTTGTAGCCCCATGCAGTCAAGAGCATGCCCGCAGCGTACGCGCCGCAGTCACAACCCCACACGATAAAGAGGTAGCGCATTGCAACCTCTTGTCCCGATGCCATGACGCCGAGCGCGTCGATGAGCATGCGAAACATCATGGGGATGTAGACGAGCGAGACAATGTCGAGTGCGATCGCGACGCCGGCGTCGACGATGTGACGATGGCTCGTCATTCGCAGAGCGACCATCGGCACAAAGACGACGCAGAGCGCCGTGCCGCTGTCGACAGTCAAGAAGCACTTGGTGTTGGGGCGGCGGCTGCAAAAGTGGTTGTTGAGCGACGAGAGCGAAAATCCCACCACCTCGAGCAAGAGCACGACGGCGTCGACGGGCGACGGGGTTAAGAAGGCACAGACGCCTGCGACAAAGAAGCTGCCGCCGGCGTAGACGAGGTAGTCGAGCTGGATGTCATTCATGCGTCGCATGGTTGCGTAGACGAGACCCGTTGCCGTCGCGGCAATGGGCACGGCCAGCGCGCCCGCAATGAGGTAGACACGCCACCATACTTTGGACTTGGAGAGGCGGGAGGCGGCGGTCGAGCGGACGTCCAACGGCGCGCTGTAGGTGGCGCGGACGTCGAGAAAATGCAACGGGTCGTCGTCGGGGTGGAAGCTCAAGTAGCAAAGGTAGTGCGTCACGGCGCGATGGCGGATGCGAAGCGCGAGCCACGAGTACTCGAAGAGGCAGATCGCGACGACGATTGTGCCCAAAGTAATCACGGCCGCCTTGGCCCCGCGGTAGATGAAGTAGATGATGGCGGGCGCGAGCACGATGGCCGAGAGCGTCCGCTGGACAATGTTGCGTTTCAGGAAAGTCACCGACTCGTGAGGAACTGCATCAGCTGACGATGCGTCGTGGCCGTCGACCAAAAGAGCCTCCATCGCAAACGACAAAATGGCAAGTGAGACACAAGCGGGTCTATTTATACGATTGTTGGATCAGGACAATGTCGGCGAGTGTGTCCTGTGGGCTGCAACGAAGTTCACGTTGGGTGAGGTGTTTCGTCCCCAGACGTTGCGCCTTTGTCGGAGATGGAAACGACTTGCACGTCCGCGCCAACCGCGAGAGATCATTGCGTCGAGCGGACGATGCAGGCCACGGACGGCTAGAAAGTGCAACGGTCACTCTACGCACCATAATTCATTATGAACATGCACATTTCTTTAATGTGGGAATTGGGTCCAGGGCAGTGCCCCTGTCCAAGCACGAACGTCGTTGACGCTTTAAGCGGGTCGTTGTCATATTTTGGATTGCAGTTGGCGTGAAGAACGTACTATGAGTGTAATCGTAACGTTTGAAACTGACAGAAACTGGTTTCTACACAGAGCATCGAAATTTGGTCCTCCATTTCCGTTTGTGCTGTTGTTTGGTGTAAGACTGGAGACGATCCGCACCTGTGACTATTTAACGTTCAGCGATACTCCTTCTATATGTCCCGTATGAACAGCACTACTTCTGGTATGCGTCATGTTGCCTTGAGCACATTTGATGACCGTGAATCATGCATTCCGGTCACAGATGTTTTGACTTAAATGTCAAAATCCCACCAATCAGAACACTGTATTTGGGAATATTTTGGCGATTTGAACGAAGTTCTATTTTTAGACTTC
>VJMH01005581.1:0-34028 GCA_009835185.1 Aphanomyces stellatus | reverse complement strand
AGATATGATGGTAAAGTGAAATATGAAAAAGTGAGTTTTATAGTTTTACAGTTTTGAAAACTGAAAAACTAAAAAACAGTATTTTCCTCTAAGTGAATTAGAGTTGAAAACTGAAAAACTATAAAACTCTACTTTTAGAGTTATACAAAATATATACTTCGAAGTAATAACTTTAATGCGTAGCACGTAGTTTACGGAGTAATAATTGGGAAAGCTTCGCTCCTCCTCCCCCCAGCTTTTTTTTCAGCGGCGATGGATACGTGAGACACAAATTAGGTTAAGTCAACTGCATCTGGCGTAGCGTGTCATCATGTCTATTCCAATTATGGCTTCCAGAATGAGTGAATATTGCAAATGTGTCCCCGCATCCACATCTATCGACGAGCATGGCGGCAGCGCTGCTTGCCCAACCAATGGCAGGGCCCTCACAAATGTCCTCTCAAGAATACAACTTCAATCAACAACGACTATAAAACTTGATGCGGATCAACAACTCAACCTTCTGTCCCCAAAACGCTTGAGCCTGCATATGCCACTACAACAACATTGTGGTGTTGTTGCCCCATGCATTTCATCATGACTGTTCAATCCCGATTCATTCATTTCAATTATATCAAACAGCCATTGTGAACCAACCATGTATGTTCCTTTCAAATGTCACTCCCACCGACCCACAGCGGCACGTTTCGCGCGTCTCGGAGGCTCCGCAACGAAGTCACGGCGTCAGACCCGAGCCGAAACGAGTAGACACAGCTGAGACTCATGCGGTCCGGCGGGGCACCTGGGTCGTCGGTGTGCGTCGTGTCGTCGGACGAATGGAACGAGGCGGCCGGTCCGCTGGCCTCGAGCGACAGCCTGGTCGAGGCTTGCACGATGATGCTCTTCTTGGGCATGTCGACCAACTGGATTTCGTACTTGGCTTTGGGGGGCATGAGTTTTCGATGGCTTGCCGCCGCGGTCGTCCCGTCGTCGCCCCACACTTTCTTGCGTGGCATGTGCCGCCACCCTCCCGCATCGTCGTCGTCGTCGTCGTCGCTGCGTGGGCGAGGACACGACCGCGAGGCGCTGCCAGTCGACTGCGATCGCGGCCACGCGCCCACGCTGGACACGCTAAGACTAGCCCGACTCCGGTCCGCGTAGCAGAGGTGACAAGGACGGGACGTCGACGGCATGCATGTCCGACACATGACCGCGTCGCAATGGCCGCACGTGTGCTTGGCCGTGAAGAACGAAAACGACACGCCACATGCGGCGCAAGATGTCGCCTTGCCGTGTTTCGGGGTCGGGGCGAGCGCCGCCAGCACAAACGATCGACGCCCGATCGAGGCGCGGCGGCGGTCGGCGCCAAACAAGTGCGGCAAGAAGGCCACGGACGCCGCTTGCTGCTTCATGTACTTGCGCGAGACAAATGTGGGCAAGTTCCCATTCAAATCGGCATGAACGACATGCGTGGCTTGGACATAGCCGGGTCGATGGGGCATTTCGAGGAAGACAAAGCCCGTGCGTGCAAGCATGGCGCGGACATGCGACTTGCCGAGCGGCGGGAACCACGGAAGGCGGATGCTCGTGGTCACGCATGCAAAGCCACGGACGCCATTCAGTTCAAACTCATCGTGGCATTCGAGGAGACAGACGTCGCGCGGCGTGGCGAACCGGGACGTTGCGTAGAACGAGTGCCAGTGGATGCCCACATAGTGAGTCGGGGTTGTGTCATCGCGGTCGACGACGAGCAGGACGGCGGCGTCGCGTGCGTCCGTCGCCAAGAGACGTGCGTGGGCGCGTGCGCTGGCCTGGTCCTCGTCGTCCAACTCCACGTGGAAACGGTGGGCGATCTCGTCCAACGAAGCTTGGATGTACGTGACGCCGCTGTAGATGCTGTCGTGCGTGACCGACTCGCGACCTGAATAGAGCTTGGCCCCGTGCGGCAAGGACGACGACGGTGTCCACTGGATCGGTCCACCAACGAGGCATGCATTCAGGATCAGATCCGAGAGCGCTTGATGCGCCGACTCGATCAAGTCGAGCCGTTCGTCGCGTGTAAGTCGCGGGACATTAATAAAGGTGAGCGGGTTGAGTCCTGCGGACATGGCGCGAGAAGATGTGGAAATGATGCATGCCGCACCATGCAGTGTGAGTACATGGAGTTACGATTGGACCACGACTTCGAATTTCAGCCGAGTGGTCGTTCAAGATGGAATTACCTTATCGAAGTATATACCATTCGATATCGTTAATGCAGGCGCTGTGCTGTGGTCCAACGGCGACTGTGTAGAGCCCACACGTCTGGATGCAACCGTTCATTTGAAATACCAGATATCTTCATTGGTTGCCGATGGAGCTGCTTGGGGTCACACGCCTTGTCGGCCACATCTTCTTGAGTGATACATACTCAATGAAGGGAATTCGGACACTGAGTCAGAAAGGGTGAAACACCGCGTGTGGAATGTTCCTCGATGCAAAGCCCGTCGATGGGAACTTGCTTTTGGAGAACTATTTCTTGGTCCTGGATGCTACTCTCATATGAGAATTGTCATTGATGGCCTGGCCAGTCTCTCCTCCAGTCGCCGCCTCTGGAGCTCGCCTCTGGCGGAATGGCTCCATCCAGTTCAGCTGCTCAAGAAGGCGCGTCATGGTGGGTGCTGCCATGTAGCCTTGTGACGGTCTCCGTGCGGCAACAAAAATCGAACCTGCGACCAATCATATTAAAACAGTCAAACTGGATAACAAGGTACACAAGGCTGGACTTGACTGTGTCAACAAACACCCTCTTGTGCTGGACGAGTCCACAACAACCAAGTATTAGGGCATTAATATATTATTTAAATTACCATATCATAATGTCAGCTTGGCCGAGTGGTTAAGGCGTTAGCCTGCTAAGTTAATGGGGCAACCCGCGTGAGTTCGAATCTCACAGCTGACGATATTTTTGCATCTTTGCCACCAAAACTTGTCATCTGACTCGAGGCTCAGGGCAGTTTTGCAGTGAACCATTGAAACTCATATCTTGTGGTGTCGCGACAACAATGCTGCCAACTAATGCAGTTCTACTCCAGAGTATCTGTCAGTTTCGCACTGGAGGAACCGTTTCGCCACGTTGATTGCGGTTTCGTCGAGTCCGCCACGCTTGGAAGCATGTGGCCTGCCACACCAAGACCACGATAACTTGCTCGTTACGATAGCGTTTTGCAAAAGACCATCCCAAGCACTGGTGCATGCATGTCGACGACGACATACAAGACGATGAGCAGTACTGCAAGGATCAACTTATAAAGTGCAGCAAGTCGCTCATCGCTCGAAGAAAGTGTTGGCAACGGCGACGTTGGTGTCGTCTCCTTCGAGTCGATGCACCTTAACTCGATACGATCTTGGTCGTGGTTGTTGAATCAGCATGCCAACAAGCAAACAAACAAAAGGAGGCACAATGCCAAGCCTTCCAAAGAGCACGAGCGCCTATCCGATCGACTTTATGGCTTGTGAGTCCCAGAAGTTGCTCACCGTGCACGTCCACCCCGCCGTTCGAGGTACCTCGTCGCTTGCCCAAGCGCCAAAATATGTATTTTAAGGTTGCAATCCTATTTTTCTAATCGTGGACAAAAAGCAGCCACGTCAGTTGTAGCAGACACAATCAAGTTCTAGCGAAGAACGACGACGAATCGGTTGATTCAAATCAACTCGGGATTGAAACAATTCTACAATTCAACCTTTCGTTGTGCTTTTGTGTTTCGACTGCACTCTACAATGCAAATGCGTGTCATCGATAAATATCGTCTTGGGTGGGTGCGGCCGAGCTCTCATGTCCATCATCGGTGCCCAACTGCAATGGTATGGGCAAAGTCGTGGATGCAAAATGCCTCAGCGTTGGATCATCGACACTGTGACTCTTGGCAAACTCCATGCGAAAGGCGCGCCACAACTTGATATCGAGGCCAAAGATCGCATTGTCCCAGTGGATGGTCAAGATGCCATTCAACATGGCCGACATGCGATCCATATAATACGTGTCCTGGTAAATCCACGCCGCCGAGCGAAAGTGATATCGAGCGCCGGCGTACAAAAAGATCGAGTGAACGTGCGAGGCACCGACCGCCATGCCGCGGTAATACATGCGCGCGCCGACGTAACAAAGAACGTTCCACCCGAGGACGACGCCCCACAACGTGAGAAAGCGCGTCACTTGGCCAATGTCGAGGCGCGCGCTTTCGCATTCAATTTGAGCGTCCACTTGCACCAAAGCGCATTGGATTGATATCGTGACCGCATGGGTCACAGGAAACAACAAGCTCAAGATGACAGTCGTGAGCAACACGAGGGGCGAGTCCCACCGTGTGTATTTCGTGGTAAATTCCCGCGTGATCGACATGGCAATATCGTTGACGATAGACACGATCCACGATACTTCGTTGGCCGCGAGCGCTGTTTTATACCATGGGTCGTGCGTGACTTGGAAATACGAAATCGATCCATTGAACGTCAAGTCGAGTGTACACGTGGAGAGCAAAATGAGGGCCGAGAGACTTCGAGCAAACAAAAGAGGTCGGCCGATCCATACGATGGCGCCGATGCGTTCGAGGAGCGCTAAATTCCGAACTTCGACGTGGCCGCGGCAGGCTGCCATGTACAAGAGCGTGAGCGTCGCAATGACCAACATCGCATACGTCACATACAGCACGACGCCGCGCAAGTACAGCGATAAATTGGTTCCATTTTCGCCCAAATTGATTTGCTGATTCACGGGGGCGAGATATTCCGTGAGGACATTGATTGTACCGGAATCGCCTTGGAAACTTATCGCCTCTCGACGGCCCTCGGCCCAATCGATTAAAAAGAGCCATGCAAAATAGGTAAACTCGACTTGGGTCGGATCGAGGACATTAAGTCGATACAACGCGATGTCGGCGCTCGGGTCTGGCAGTTGTCCAAATTGAATGAACTCAATCGCGAGGGCTTGGACTACATGCGTTGCATGGACAGCGGCCTGGGCAATGTATGGCTTGTCCATCGTCATGTATCTCTCCACAAACGTAAGGGTATGATTGAGTGACGTTTGACACGACGCTTGGTAATTTTCATTTTGAGCACACGTCGACCTGATATCATCAAACGAGACATTCGCCAAAAAGAGAGCAGTGATCAACGCGCCTGGAGTTGGATTCAAGGACGTCCACATGAAGTTGGCCAGACACGGCATGTCCCACGACGTAAGCACAGCCAGGCCATTGGAAATGGGGGGCGCCGATTGAAAGGACACTTCAGGGCAAAGTAGGCTGCCGCCTCGGGGCAAGAAACCAAGATCCGTCCACGCTTTGGGCGCGGGGACGATTTCCGCGGATGGGATGCCAATATGGTTGTAAATGTTGACCATGTCGTCATCGCGGGTGTGGAATAGTGTTTGCCGCACGCCTAGAAAAATGGCATGTACGACCGACTTTAATTCAACGGGACACGGCATAAAAAGCATGTCGACGGATCCAAACGGCCCGATGACGGTGTGGAGGATTGCAAAAATAGTTCCCAGGGGAGATTCGAGCGTTCCATTTTGAATCAACACCGATTCGGGTGTGGTGTTGGCAAAGGCGAATCGCGCGCTCGACCGAATCAGACTGCCTCCGTTCAATGCGCTTCCATTTTGCATCACCGCCACGAGGTCATTCGCAATCCCCCAGTACATTTTCAGCGTCGTTTGTTTCTGGAACCGAAACGACGAGTGTTGATATTGCAACGTAAAACGAGAGGAGCCCCCATAGCCATTGAGGACAGCGTATGAATTCACAAGGCCAATTGCCTTGTAATTTTGCCATTGTGTTTGAAACGCACGGATGTTGTGCGATTTCCACATAGCCATTTCATCCGAAACAGATAGTTTTGGCTCCACAAATGTGTTGTTGAGCCACATTTGACCAGCTATAGTTGTCCGCAACTCGTTTGCAATAGCCGCGTTGAAGGCGTCGCCCCAACAAGTGAAAAAATCTGTTGAATGGATATTTCGGAGAATTGATTCCAAGTATATCGCCCCGTTTGATGTCATGGTTTGGCAGCGAGCTTGACGAGCCTGACTGCTGGCCATTTGCCATTGATGGTTAAAATCAGCAAAGCAATATTGTGTAAATATCCACGGAACGGAGCAACCGTCGGTGGATCGCAGTGCTGGAATGACAACGTCAATTGAATTGTATTTTGTGTATTGCAGGAGTGACCCATATTTTGACGCGTAGGGTACGGTAGCCAGGGACGTATCAAACGGTCCGTCTATGCTGATGGTATCGTTGGTTAATTGCAATGTCATGTCTGTACTGTCCAGTATCAACAAACGATTGAGCCACGTGGCAAAAAATACATGCGTTCCTGTCATGTTGAAATTGGCCCAAAACATATCATTCGCCAAATTGACTTGGGACACTTGGAGGTAGGAAATGCTTCCAAAAATGGCCAGACCAACGTATGCAATCCCGCCGAGGAGTTTTAAATATCTACACACGTGGTCGTATTTTGACACTGAGGTCGTTTTGGTCCAATCCTTCAATTCCATCGTACTTGCAAGTCGCGTTTCGTCGTAATCAAAGGCAACGTAATGCTTGGTACAAATAATATCTCGATGAACGACCCATAGTTTTAAATCAAACGTATAGGACGTGTTGCGCCAAACCAATGGAATCAGGCCTGCCATAATGCACGACGTACTGTCCATGGACCAATGACTCTCGGTGGGTTCGTGACTCGAGATCAAAAATGTATCTGCGACTCCAAGTACATGCCGATTGAATGTTGACTCGGGTTGCCACCGTGGCATGGCTTTTGAAAACCATCGAACGAGCACCAGAGGCACAAATAATGACACGAATTCGACCGCAAAGAGAAGCGTAATTCGCTCGAAACTTCCGTAGGACAAATCACCAACGGTGCAATGGATGGCATCGCCCATGTTGTCAGACGTACAAATACGTTCCAAGGTCAGCGAGCCTTCGACGGGGGAGACAAACGTCATGCTGGCAGTGATGAGCCATGCGAGTAGTGCACTCAAGGGAGCATAAGTCGTCGTGTCGTTCTCGGTGGCAATTAATAGAAAATCCTGGGCCACGTAGAGTATCCAAGTCGCTTCACCTGCCACGATAAGCGTGGCAAGCCACGGCCGCGACACAAACTGGAAGCGGGCATGGGGCGCCGAGCTGATCAACTGCAACTCAAGTTGGGCCGAGCTCAGCAATACGATCGCCGTGACGCCGCGCGTAAACAAGAGGGGCCGACCGACCCAAATTGAACCCACGACGCGATTGAACCAATAGAGATTTTGACCACGAATGAACCATCCATTGCACAGCATGGACACGAAACAGGCCAGTGCAACAACGACGAGGACGGCCGTGACATAGCTCATGAGGTAAAACACGGCACGGGTGGCCGTGGGCACGGTTTCCCGCGTTGTTGGGAAGGGTTGAGGCGCGTCGGCCGCCGAAATGAGGACCACAGACATGACGTCCCCTTCAAACGACACCACTTCACGCCTCCCTTCGACCCAATCGTACAAGAGCACCCAGCCATAGAACGACCACGCCGTGGGATCGACGAGCGGTTGTTGGAGGAGTGTCCATTGGATCTGTTGGACGTCCGAGGCATATTGCATGATCCCAACATGCAACTCGTCGACGGCATTGGCCGCTGGCAGGAGGTGCGGGGTCATGGCACCAACCACATGGAGAGGTGCAGAGACCATCGCGGATGCGAGGTCTAGCTGCATGCGGCAAACGGAACGTTCCACCGCCAACGCACATGTGGCTGGGCTTTGAAACGTGTCCATCGTCGCAACGGTCGCAAACACAGTGGCATATTTGGTCACGGTCACTCGCAACGGTGGTTGGATGGCGCACACATCGTAGAAACTAAACGTGTCTTGGACGTAGGATTGGGGGTGGCCGTAGACACAGAGGGGATTGCCGCCGTAAAATACAACCGTGTCGCCAGTAATCACCCACGCGGGTGGCGTGGGGGTCAACACCATGTCGCTCAAGCCATCCATGGCAGAGAGACAAGTCGAATCAGCAGCCAAGGATTGAAAAAGGGCACTTCGAAAGGAGTCATACAACGCCAAGAGAGCGGGTGGCACGGCCACATAGTACGCGTCGACGGCGTTGAACGGACCCACGGCCGTTCGAAAGAGCTCGATTTGATTGATATACGTGCCAAACGGGTCTTGCAGGCCCAAGAAATCTTCAAGCGTGAGCGGCAGGAGAATCTGGACATGTGCATTGGGGGCCAACCGGACAAGACTGCAATTGAAATGGTTGAGCAAAATCAAATCGTTCAAGAGAAACCAGTTGAGGGTCTGCGATGTCCACGACTCGACCGAGCGGGGAATGTTCTTGACATGCAGGATATGCTGCATGCCGAGGGCGTTGGTCATGCCGAGGGTTTCCGCAATGCCAGGTTGCCAATTGTTGTGCCATTGGAGTGTGTATGACGTGAGGTATTTCGAGTGCCAGTATGCGATTTCGTCGTCCATAGACGTCGTGGCGAGCGCGTCGCACGATTGAGCGAGCCATTGCTGGCCTGCTGGCACTTGGTCCAGCCAAACCAGCAATGGAATCGCGAGCAAGCCACCGTCGCCGCCATACAGAGCCATAAACGCGTTGCAATTTTGATTTCGAAGGATTGGTTCCATGTACACGGCGCCGTTGTGCTGGTATCGTTCGGCGCAGCGTTGCTGCCGCGCCTCCGTGTGGGCAACTTCAAATGCCTGGTCGAAATCAATCCAGCAGAGTTGCGTTGGGAGCGTAGTCATGGCATGGATTTGCATCGCACGGAGCGCCGGCACGGCAAACGCCAGCGACGTGAGGTCATGAAACACAAGGCGCCGGACGTAGGATGGATGGACAGCCGTCGTTGCGCTCAATGAAGCGTAACTCGTGTCAACCATCGACGACGGCGCGACGAGATTCAAATTCCCGGTGCCGTGGTTGACCAAGAACGCATTCACGAGATCCATGAGCAGCGCTTGGTGGCCGCTGGCATTGTATCGACTCCACCAAAGGTCGTTGGCAAATGCGGGCTGGAGTTGGCTCAAGTAATAGACGGACGACGCGATGGTCGCGATGAGATAGAGCGACCCGAGGAGCACCTGACGGGGCGAGTTGTCGTACTGAACGGTGGGGACGGACTTGCGACGCGCATCGGTCGGGTGCACGCGCATGAACAGGGCAGACCAAGGAAGAAGAGGAGAGACTCAAACAACTGAGGATAAAAATAGAGCGTAACGGACGCAACCAAAAGGCCGACAAGAGATGCGAGACGACGGTACCCTAAACGTAGTAGGACTACTTGTGGCGTTCTCTCGACTGAAAATATCTCCATTGCTGAGGTGTCAACCATCTAGTAAAGCAATCAGTATGCCTAAGTGGGTTTATCGTTATAAAAAGCTAGGCGCCAACTAGAGGAGAATTGAGTTTTATTACACATACTATACGAATTTCAAAGGAACCAACTTTCCACTCGCTGTTTACCCTGGAAAAGAGAAAGAATACTCCCAACGCGGGGCTCGAACCCGCGACCACAGGATTAAAAGTCCTGCGCTCTACCAACTGAGCTAGCCGGGAATTACACCTTGTACCGTGACAAACATATTTTTAGCCAACACTACTTCTGTCCGATCGTTTTGGGGTAGTTCAATACAAATGACCTCAATTGTACTACTACACTACACTATTTGACGATTTAACAAAGTCAACGCCACAAGTTTGTGAACCGGCGTGCGCGGTCTGGCCAGAATTTCAAATTTATAAAGGCCAATGGCATCTAGATTTGAGCCAGAGGGCATCAATGCCAAATAATTTGAAGCAATGCCAAATGAATACACGGCGTGCCCAGATTTGCAAAGTCAACACTAAGACGAATAAAGTAAATTTCAAATGAAATAGCGCCGTCAAAATATATCACGGTTTTTTGTGATGTGATCCTTCCTTCAAAGCTTCAACATGGCATCAATATCCACTCTGTAAAGGCCAAGCCACAGCGATGTGAATTCGTTTCTTCTCGAAAATAACGGAATGCTTTGTACTTGTCGGCTCCTCTCACGCTGAGGTGGCGTCAGATTGCGAGCGCTTGCGTCGTCGTCGCTCGCATCCACAGGGTCGGGATGGGAAGATGGAAAGTGAGAGCGGCAAGGAAAGCGTTCATGGCGCGCTAGATCGCCAGCAATGGAGAACACCTTGCCATTGAAGCTTCATAGGCTTCGAAATTTGTCTTTGGTGTTCTCTACGCCTTAGGTGCCCCCTACGCCAAATTTCGAAGCCGATGACGCATGAATGGCAAGGTGTTCTCCATTGCTGGCGATCTAGCGCGCCATGAACGCTTTCCTTGTCGCTCTCACTTTCCATCTTCCCATCCCGACCCTATGGATGCGAGCGACGACGACGCAAGCGCTGGCAATCTGACGCCACCTCAGCGTGAGAGGAGCCGACAAGTACAAAGCATTCCGAGCGACGACGACGGAAGCGCTGGCAATCTGACGCCACCTCAGCGTGAGAGGAGCCGACAAGTACAAAGCATTCCGTTATTTTCGAAAAGAAATGAATTCAAGACGTATATCGCAATGACGAGGACTGAAAGGCTGTTGCAAAGCACAACGATGTCAAGGTGAAGTCGTGTCGAAATTTCCTCCACCTCGACAACTTCGAACCCAAGAAGCGAGGTACGTCGCAACCATCGTTTTACAGATCGTTTGGCACTTCTATGACCTTGCTCAAAATCTCGATGACATGCCCGTGTGTGCTCTATGGTATATCTCCAAGAATCACGACGCTTTACAGCGTTGCATTAATTCATTTGAATTTGACTTTATTCGTCTTGGTGTTGACTTGGCAACTCGGGGCACGCCGTGTATTCATTTGGCATTGCTTCTATTTATTTGGCATTGATGCCCTCTGGCTCAAATCTAGATGCCATTAGCTTTTATAAATTTGAAATTCTGGCCAGACCGCGCACGCCGGCTTAATTACTTGTAGCGTTGACTTATTAAATCGTCAATTGGTGTAGTATCATATTATGGAGTGTGTTTCCAATTCTGACCATCTCCAGATAATGTATCTGAACTATACCTGGATACCACGATACCACAATACTATATTTAACCGAACCCAGGTGACTTGGGGTGCAATTTCTGTTGTACTCAACGACATTCCAATTCATTTGGCCAGATTTGAAGATTTTTATGCATCATCCTGGCATCGTTGTCTTGACAAACGCAATCACTCGCTATCGAACCGAATCTGGCAAGCCAATATGAATGGGCAGCGTGGTTCGAGCCTCGTGTCGAGAATATTCGGCCTCGTCACATATCTCGACGCGAAAGAGGCGCCACAATTTGACGTCCAGGCCGACGATCGCGTGGTCCCAATGGATGGTCAGGATGCCGTTCAAGACTGCCGACATCCGGTCCAAGTAGTACGTGTCGTGATGGATCCACCTAGCTGTCCGAAATTGAAACCGCGCGCCCGAGTACAAAAACACCGACTCGACCAGTCGCTCGGTCGACGACTGATTGACCAGTCGGTAATAGACGCGTGCGATGACGTAGCACAACACTGTCCACCCAAGGACGACGGAACAAAGCAACGCGACTCGGGCCATGCGGCCAATTTCGACGACACCGCTGTTGCACACAACCTGCGCATCCATTTGCACAAGCTGGCATTGTTTGGACAGAGCAACCGAATGCGATAACGGGGCGACGAAGCTCAGCACAACGGCAGTGACCAACACCAAGACCGAGTCCCATCCTGTATATTTGGCTGTGAACGTCCCCGTGACGGACGCCGCGACGTCGTTGACAATCGAGACGAGCCACGATACTTCGTTGGCGGCCAAGAGCGTTTTGTACCATGGATCTTGGGCGACTTCGAAATACGAGAGATGGCCGTTGAAGGCGAGCTGCAATGGGCACGTGGAGAGCAAAATGAGGGCCGAGACGCTCCGCATAAAGAGAAAGGGCCGTCCGATCCAGACGATGCCGCCCACGCGTTCGAGGAACAACAGATTGCGAAGTTCGACATGGCCGCGGCAAATGAAAATGTACACGAGCGTTAGACTGGCCAGCCCAAGCATCGCATACGTGACATACAAGACGACACTGCGGAGGTAAAACGACAAGTTGGTCGTGTTTTCTCCAAAGTTGACTTGTTGGGTCGTGGGGCTGAGGTACTCGGTCAGAATGGCCATCGTCCCCATGTCGCCCTCGAACGAGACCGCTTCTCGAAACCCTTGGGCCCAGTCCAGAAGAAAGAGCCACGCAAAGTAGGTAAATTCCCGCTGGCTCGGGTCCAGCACATTCATTCGATGCAGAGTCAAGGGCACACTCGGGTCCACATCACCACCGAATTGAGCGACTTCCACACCAACTTGAGTTACAGCCACGTTGGCGGCCGTGACGCTGGCGGAAAATGTTGTGCGTTGCAGAAACGAATCCAAAAACCAAAGCGTGTGGGTGAGCGACGCAACACACGCTGGCTCGTTTGCGATATTCTGGGCACACGTGGGCTCAATGTCGTCGACAGTCGTGTTGGCCAACATTGCCGACGCGAGCAAGGCCATTGACGACGGATTGAACATCGTCCATTGAAACATAGTCGTGCAAGGATAGTTCCACGCCAACAACTGGGCAAGTCCAGCCGACACTGGCGGCGAACTCTGGTACGATACTTCGGGACACACGGGACTGCCGCCTCGGGCGTAAAAGTTGAGATCCGTCCAAGCTTTGGGTGCAGGTGCAATTTCCGCCGACGGGAATCCAAGTTGGTTAAACGCATCCACGACATTGTCGTCGCCGTGGGATAGCAACCCCCTCACGGCCAAAAAGATGTCTCGCACGGCAGATTTAACTCTCTCTGGGCAAGGAATAAAGTACATGTCGACGGCCCCGAATGGCCCGACGACGGATTGCATGATGGTGAAAACGTTGGCCAGGGGCGATTCGAGGGTGCCGTTTTGAATTAAGACGCTTTCGAGGGTTGTGTTTGCAAATGCAAAGGTCGGGCTCGAGGCAATCAGACTCTGGCCATTCAACGAGCTCGTGTTTTGCATCACGGCCACAAAGTCGTTGGCCAATCCCCAGTACATTTTAAATGTGGTTTGCTTTGGAAACCGAAACGAAGCGTTTTGGTATTGCAACGTAAATTGCGACGAGCCACCGTAGCCATTCGTGACTGCGTAGGAATTCACAAGACCAATTTGTTTGTAATTTTGCCATTGCGTGGCGAATGTAGCAATGTTGTGGGCGGTCCACAAGGCGATTTCATCTTGAAGCGGTAATTTTATATCGGAGGATATAGATGTGAGCCACAATTGTCCGGATGTAGTTCGCCGCAGCTCGTTTGCGAGGCCAATGTCAAAGGCATTGCCCCAGCAGTTGTAGAATTCCCTGAACCGTACATTCCGTAACATGGATTCCAAAAAAACTGCGCCGTTGTGTGTCATCGCGTGGCATCGAGTTTGACGGGCTTGGCTGTTGGCCATTTCCCATTGTTGGTTGAAATCCACAAAACAATATTGCGTGAAAATCCACGGCACAGTACAGCCGTCGGTAGATCGAATGGCTGGAATGGCAATTTCGATCGCATTTAATTCCGAGTATTGGAGGAGTGATCCATAGTTGGTGGCGCATTGAATCGACACTTGCAATTGATCAAATGGTCCATCCATGTTGATCGTGTCATTATTTAGTTGCAGAGTCATGTTTGAGGCACCCAGAACCAACATACTGTTGAACCAATTGGCCATGAATGCAT
This sequence comes from Aphanomyces stellatus, assembly GCA_009835185.1. Taxonomy (NCBI): domain Eukaryota; phylum Oomycota; class Saprolegniomycetes; order Saprolegniales; family Verrucalvaceae; genus Aphanomyces; species Aphanomyces stellatus. The sequence continues at coordinate 20,259 of VJMH01005581.1, read as the reverse complement.
GGGCGCCAGTCATGTTGAAATTGGCCCAAAACATATCATTGGCCAAATTCACTTGGGAAACTTGGAGATACGAAATACTGCCAAATATGGCCAGCCCAACGTAGGCGACACCGACAATGAGTTCCATGGCATTAAATACTTTTTTATACATGGGGAGGGGTGTCGTCGTGGGCCATAGCATCTTTTCGGGCTTGGTGGCAACACCCGTTTTGTCGTATTCAAATGTCTTGAAGTGGTTTGTCGCAATGGCATCTGCATGCACAGCCCACAATTTCAAATCAAACGTGTATTGCACGTTACGCCAAACCAATGGAATCAAACCAGCCATGATGCATGACGTATTGTCCATGGCCCAATGATTCGTTGTAGGTTCGTGGCTCGAAATCAAAAACGTGTCTGCTACACCAAGCACGTGACGGTTGTATGCCGAGGGTGGCTGACATCGTGGCAGTGCGGTAGGAATCCTCGAAAGTAGAACTATGGGCAGGACCAGCGCTATGGCTTGTATGGTAAAAATGACCACTATGCGTTCAAAGTTCCCGTAGGTAAGGCTGCCCACGGTGCAATGGATGGCTTGACTCATGTTTTCAGACACACATCGTCGCACCAACAGCGTCCGAGGCATCACAGGCATGGCAAATTCCAGCCCAACAATGCATATCCAGGCTAGCCATGCACTCACGGGTGCATACTGCACAGTCGCGTTGCCTGTAAAAATCACGCAAAAGTCGTGGGCGACGTTGAGCACCCATGTTGCTTCCCCCGCGACAACCAACGTGGCCAATCCCGACCGAGGCAAGAATTCAAACCGTGAATGCGGGGTCCCGCATTCGGTGCTGAGCAAAGTTAGTTCAAGTTGCGACGTGCTGAGCAACAAGATGGCTGTGACGCCGCGAGCCAAGAGGAGCGGGCGACCGACCCAAATCGAACCCACGACGCGATTGAACCAGAGGAGATTTTGGCCATGGATGCGACAGCCATGCCAGAGCATGCAGAGGAGACACACCAACGAAACGACTACGAGGATCGTCGTGATGTACACCATAAGGTACGCGACGACGACTGTCGCAACGGGGATCGATTCTCGTGTCGTCGAATACAGTTGGAGTGTGTCTGCCGCTGAGACGACGACAACCGTTGACACATCGCCCTCAAATGACACGACTTCGCGTCGCCCTTCGATCCAATCAAAGAGACAGATCCAACCATACATGGACCATGCAGACTCGTCGAGCAATGGCTGTTGCAGCAACGTCCACGTGCCGGTTGGATTCCCATTCGACGAAAATTGCATCATGCCAACGTTTAGTTGGGTTACGGCATCGACCGTGGACTGGATGAGTGGCGCTATGGCTTTAGCCACCGATGGAATGGACGAGGCAAATGCCATTGCTTGGGTGAGTCCACGGTGGCAATGCTCCAGCTCGATGGCCAAGTTGCACGCCGCTTGAAATTGCTCCGTGGCGTTTTGCATCGCAAGCGCTGTAAAAATCGTTGACGTGGGTGTCAAGAGGACACGCAACGGCGGCTGAGTCGCGCACGTATCGTAAAAGCTAAACGTTTCTTGGACATAGGGTTGGGGTAGTCCGTACAAGCACATGGGATTGCCGCCATAAAATAGAGTGTCGGGCATGGTCGTCCACGATTGCGGCGTCGGGGTCAAGACCATGTTGGATGTCACGCTATCCATCGTTTTTTGGGCGTTTGGATGGCTGCGAAACAACGTATAGAGGGACGTTTGAAACGAGTGGTAGAGTTCCATCGCAAGTGGGGGCACGACAACATAAGTCAAGTCGACGGCATTGAACGGCCCCACGACGGCGCGGAAGAGAGCCACTTGGGCGATGAAATTTCCTGAGGGGTCTTGGACGCCAAGCGAGGATTCAAGGAAGAGCGGTTGGAGGACGGTATACGAATTCAACGCTGCGCGAATCAAGCTGCAGTTGCAATAATTCATGGCAATCAAATCGTTCACGAGCGACCAATACATGTACTGGGACGTCCACGATTCGACCGATTGTGGGATGTTCTTGACGTGGAGTGCATGTGGGAGTCCGAGTGCATTTTCCAGTTGCAACGTTTCGGTCATGCCTGCCTGCCACCCATTGTGCCACTGGAGCGCGAATGACGTCACTTGCCTTGCTCGCCAATACAGCGCTTCCTCGTCGATGGTTGTGCTTGCGGCAGCAGTTTGGGCGAGCCACCGCTGGCCCTCTGGCACTTGGTTGAGCCATGCAAGGATGGGGGTTGTGAACGCCCCATTCGGTCCGCCAAACGCCGTCATGAATGCAGTCCAGTCCTGATTGCGTAATACCGTTTCCATGTACATGGCGCCATTGGCGCGGTACCGGCGCTCGCACCGCGCTTGGCGCGCGTCCGTATGAGCGACTTGGAATTGTCGGTCCAGATCGACCCAACAATACTGCGTGGGGACACTCACGATGAACAATGCATCCATGGCCCGGAGGTTCATAATTGCAAACTCGAGCGATGTGAGCTCGTTGTAGATCAACCGTCGCACGTACGACGGATGGACGGCTGTCGTGGACCGAGGCGAGGCGTAGTTTTTGTCCATGGTTGCCGTCGGGCCCAAGAGATCCAGCGCCCCGGCAGAATGAGTGGCCAGGAACGAATTGACGAGGTCCATGACGAGCGCTTGGTGGCCACTGGCATTATAGCCGCGCCACCAAATCGCGTTGGCGAATGCCGGTTCGAGTTGTGTCAAATAGAGCGTCGAACAGAGCATCGAGACCACGAGGTAGGCCGAGCCAAGGACGATGCGCCGGTGTGAACTGTCGTAGGATTGAATTGTCGGAACGTTCCCCGCCGCACGTTCGTCGAGCGGCGTCGGCCGCGGGTGCACGCGGGTGGGCATCGCTGCACGTTGTTGACCCTTGACCGCGGGCGAAACTTGACTACATGTGAAACGGGGAATCTGAAACCGACACGCGGGAACCCGTTGAGGCAACAACCTTTTGTGTTTGCCAGAGATCTCATGTGCGATGGCCCCAGATGCCACAGAAATCGTGCCTTGGCACTGCTGGGTTTGATCGTTCGTGTGACATTTTCCAAGACGGAACGACCAAAGTCGCTGCCATCGTGGTGTTTTGGTCACCAAGGATCATACGGACAAGAGATTCGAACACAGTCGCCTGCGACAACCCACCGAGGCAAGAAATCAATGCGCGACTGCGGAAAATAATGGAAGTCAGCAACACGCTGAGCATGGGAGCCAAGAGGAGCAATCAAAGACCCGAATGAACGCCACTGATGCCAAAGGCAAGCAGTGGCATGCACAGAAAAAGGTGGGGTGACCGGTAGAAAGCGTTCGATCGATCTCGTTGCCGCCACAACCAGCTCAACCCACCCACCTCACACCACATATATCAATATCAAATTACATTTGCATTTTACTCAAATACTGCACGAGGCAGAGGTTGTGTTGGAGGAGATGCTGAAGGTGTTCCCACGCGGCTTGTTGCTTGGCATGCAACGCTTGGACTTTAGCGAGGAGCGCCGTGTCGGCCACAACAATGTCTTCGTGCACCTTGAGGAACCGGTTCAAGTAGACTTGGACTACTTGAAATTGCTGGCGGCTCTGCACCATCACCAAGAGAAAGTCAAGGAACCAATGGAGATGCTGCTTGCCCTCGGCGTCAAATTCGCCCATGCAGAGCGTACTCAATTCGACGTCGACACCTGATGCCGAGAGGGTTTGGAGGTACGCCATGATGGGGTGGCGGGTCGCGACCGTTGCGATGCCATCGACTTCAAGGATTTGGTCGTCCTGGGCATGGTGGTCGAGCAGCGACGCGAGTTTCGATCGCGACGACGTGAGGCCCGTCGACTTGACAATGCGCGACGAAGCGACAACCGGCTTGGTGGCTGCGTCGTTGTCGTCGTCGTCAGCATCGCCCCACGCTTCGTCGTCGTTGTCACCCCAGCCATCCATTGATGGTTCATCCTTTGTCTTTTTCGCCTCAACTTGCTTGGCCTTCTTGTCGGACGCACCGCCCATCATCGTACTCTCAAACGTCGGGTGGACGTCGTCTTTGCGGATCGTGGGAAGGAAAAAGGGCGCTTGTTCGGGGGCCTTGGGGGCTTCTTTTGGCTTGTTACGCTTCTTGATCAACTCGAGCTGGAAGAGCGACTGCCACATGGCCTTGGGCGCGGTCGAGAGCGTCACGAGCGACGACGGCGCGATCGGCGACACGAACGCGCGACGGTCGACTCCTGTCGGCGCTTCGTACTGGTCGGTTGTCGTCGTCTCGCCGGCATGGTCAACCGTCACGTCCAAAGGCATTTCCTCTTCGCTCAGCGGCAACGGCATGCCCATGAGGATGGGCTCGGTCGGCTCAGCATCCAAAAACACATTTTCAAAGTACGCGCGGTTGGCCCAGAGAAAAATACCCACTTGGCTCGTGTGACACGTGGCAATGAATTCGCCGGTCGGAGACATCGCGACCGACGTGACAGCGTGCTTGAACTTGACGTAGTCGACGCACTTGCCCGTGGGGAGGTCCCAAATCCGCAAACTTCCGTCGGCCGAACTGCTCACGAGCCAGCGCGCATCAGGGCTAAAGCACACGTCCGTCAAGACATGCGTGTGACCGCGCAGCCGACGGACAATCTTGCGTGTGGCAATGTCCACGACCCGCAACACGAAGTCGTCGCACGTGGCCACGACGAACCCGCTTTCCTTGTGCAAGTCCAAATGCGTGATTGGCGACCCAAGGTCCAGCGACTGCGTCAACGTGTGGCTGCTAAAGTCCCAAAACTTGAGCTGGCCGTCGAGCCCACTCGAGACCACAGTCGTGTTGAGCGCATCGACGACGACGCCACTCACGGCCCCCGTGTGTTTGTCGCCGGCGGAATGGTCGGGCTTTTGGACATACGACGCGCCGGGCATCGTGAGCGCCTTGATGAGTTGGGGCGCCGCGGTCGCAGCCGTCGGAAACGACCCGCGCTTCTCGCCAGACTGGATGTTGTAGAGGTAGATGGCCCCGCCGAGCGACCCGACCAACGCAAAGTTGCCGCACGCGCTGCATCAAATTGGTCAGTTCAATAATGGACCAGAAACAAAAGCCAGCAACAATTGTTGGTGTACCTGATAGCAACGGACGTGGCCTTGTAATGGCGGTTCTTTTCGTCGTGGAGGTCGTCGACTTGCTGAAGCACCTTTTTGCCAATCGCTTTGCGAAAGATGGACCAGACATATGCCGCGGGCTCGGCTTGGTGGCACGTGACCACGTTGGGCCAATCCCTAGCAACACACAAATGTCATGACAACAAAAATAAATGTTGCTGTACTTTTCACGCGTGTCGATCGCAGCCATTTGCACAATTGGGGACAATTTCATGTCAAACGTGTTGCGCTTGACTTTCTTGAGCAACGGCCCCTGGCTCAACTCAGCGCTCTGTTGTTCGCGGGCCGTGTGAAACATGCGGAACGAACGGTCCTGCGACGCCGAGAGAATCTGGCAAACCATGCCGTCTTTTTGGATGTTGTGGCCATAGTATCGGATTTTCGTCGGGGGGGCTTTGTGACCTTGGCGGGATTTGAGCAAGCGCGCCGATTGGTCCAGTTGGTCAAAGATCCAGAGCTTGATGCTGTTGTCCCCTACGTGTATTCAATTGTAAGCACGACGACCGTAACACGAAACGACGCTTAATGTCATACCCGACGACGTGAGCAAGACGGGCTCGGACGGCAAAAAGTACACGGTCGCGACGTCGGCGTCGTGGGCCACAGGGATCTTAGCTTGCAACCGCTGCGTTTCCAAGTTCCACAAAATGACATCCCCCGACGACGTGCCTACGAAAATATTCGTCAAACAAAACGACTCTTAACGACATCCGACGCGTACCTGACGCCAACCACGGCGACTTGTCGTCGTTGCGAAACGAGAGCGACGTCACACGGCCTTCGGTGGTTTGCGCAAACGTCATGAGTGTCGTGTCAAATTTGAGGTTGTGGATGAAGATGCGACCGTCGGCTAAGCCAATGGCGGCGACATCGACCGCGGGACTCTGTGCCAAGCTCGTGATTTCCGACCCCCAGCCCTGATATCCATCGTCGTCAACGCAGTCGGAAAACAAAACAAACCTTAAACGAGTAGATGCATTTGAGCGTTCGGACGTTCCAGAGTTGGATTGCCCCTTCAGCCGACCCGACAATCACTTTGTTGAGGTACGTGGCCGGGTGAAGCAATACCGTGGGCGTGAACATGGCGTCAAATGTGATGGTGTTGAGCAATTCGAGGTCCCTACAGGTCACGTTTTGTGAATCCCACGGCGGCGTACCCATTGACCTACGAGATGCTCCAAACGCGCAGAGTCCGATCCTCGCCGATCGAAAAGAGGGCGTCGCCGACGGCCAAGAGCTGCGTGATCGCCGCCACATGGCCGCGCAAGATGCTGACTTCGCGGACGCGCTCAAAGACGTGAATGTCCCGCCCGACGGCACAGAACGTCTGGTTCTTGGCCACGACCGTCACCACGGCGCGGATCTTCTTGGGCAGCTGCGACGAGACGGCAACGGGGGTGAGTTTGTCCGTGTCGTAGACCTGGAAGCTGCGGCCGATGGCTGCTGTGACGAAGCCAGTGCGCGAATGGTCGACCGGGACGTCCGACGCGACGACGCCCAGCGCGCGGAACGTCTGCAAGATGCGGCTCTGCGTGTGGATCTTGCTCGGGGCCTTCATGCTGCAAGTTCAATTTCGACTTTGACTGGTCGATAGGCCCGGCCCAATCGCCAGCCAGTAATATGGGTTCGTCAAAGTCCGACCAAATCACGAACTTTATCGGATATAATGGGTTCGAAAGTGACTATTTTTTGAGTGATACATCTTGATTTGATTGAAAGGATCGCACATGTTTCATTATGCGTATTAAAGCTGTTTAATTGACACTATATTGCATGAAAACAATTCCTTAGATTTTCGAGTATCGACGCCGCGCCGGTTCACCCCAGAATCCAAGGCGACACCACCTACATGTCGATCAATCTGTCATCAAGGCTGGGAGAGAAAGCATGAGATCCTTGTTGGGCGCCAAGCTGCTCGTCGATCTAGAATCCTTCGTCTCAGTAAACCCTTCAAGCCATTGACACTACACTCGGTGGGTCCTGGGAGGAGGCACACTAAAGAAGTGTGGTCGATTGACAAGCACGATACTGCACATTGATCTATTTCAGTTGTATTGTAGCCATGTCGCCAAATACTATGAAATCGCTGGCCACTAGCGTGTCAAAAGGAGGATATCAAAGCTCCTAGTTATTTTACTGTGGCATGGCCAAGCGTGCGAACGAGAATCGCCAATAGAAGCAGTCCATGTCAGGACGTTGTGTCCCCTGCAACATTAAAAGTCGGGCAAAGCGTTCTCGCCCACAAGCACTTTGGTGGGGGCTCTTGTGGTTGGTTTTGGCGTAATTGCCTTTGACGACACTGTCGTCTTGGGGGCCGCCATTATTGCACGCGAAACATTGAGTCGACCGTAGCCATAGTTGTTGTTGGGGTACGCTGAGTCGGCAACGGCACCACAGTTTTGGTTGGTTGGGATCAATGTTGACGTATCGGCCGTCGTCGTGAGCAGCTTGTACACGTCATCGTACGTGGCACTGATGTTCTTGGAGAGGAGCAGCGCAACGGCACCCGTGACGTGCGGGGTGGCGACACTCGTACCTGCGAGGTACCCGTAGCTCGAGTTGCTCGTTTGAACGGCCGAGTACACAAAATAGCCTGGCGCCGACACGTCTGGCTTGATCCCAGCGCCGTTGCCTGCCGCTCGACCGCGGCTGCTAAAGTACGCGAGGGCGTCCGTGCCACTGGTAGTGCCACCGTTGCCGGTCGCGCCAACGGCGATCACTTGGGTCGAGTCGCCTGGACTCGTCACCGAGTTGCATGCGGTGCCGCCATTGCCCGCAGCAAAGATGGGGACGATGCCAGCGAGGCGCCAGGCCGCGATGGCGGCATTGAACCAGTCGTTGCCACCCGCACCACCCCACGAGTTGTTGATCACATGTGGGTGCATCGAGCAATTGCGGTTCCCGCCAAGGGGATCGGTGGGGCAGAGCAAAAACTGGGCGCATGCGAGGAGGGCCGAGCCAATGCAGTTGCCCCCGGGGCAGCCATTGCACGTGATAAAGGTCGCACCCGGGGCGACGCCAATGCCATTTGCGCCAAGGATTGTACCCATGACGTGTGTGCCATGCCCATTCGAGTCGGATGGAAGCAAGGTTTGGCCTTGCGGATCAAACCAGCCATGCGACGCACGCCACTTGCCAGCCAATGCATCGTGGGTGTAGAGCACGCCTGTGTCGATGCTCCCAACGACGACCCCTTGGCCTTGGAGTCCACTGGACCAAACGGTCGGCGCGCCAATTTTTGAGACGCCCCATTGTGGCGCTGTGCTGGCATCTTGGAGCAGTGTTGTACTTGACGCCAAGACCTGCAACGTGAAGGTGGGTTCCAATGTAATGCGCGACACGGCCACGCACGTGGCCAACGCCGACACTAGTGCACGGGGTGCCCCCTTGATAAGCATCACGTTTGCGATCCAAAACGACTGTCGGTGGACATGAGCAAAGGCCTCCCCGTCGAGCAGCTTCGCGACGCACGATTGAGATTTCGTTGCATGGGTTTGCAACGCGTCGCACACTGTTTGACTTCGACTGCAACGGCGGTCGACTTGGATCTTGGTCTTGGCCGTGCTGAGACCGCTTGTGGTGCTGCCAACATGCTCCACGAGGATGTTCGCGGACGCCGAGTGGGTGAATGCAGACACCACGTCTGCTGCGATCTTCGACATGGAAATTTCAACTTGGGATCAGTGTCACGCGGGCCTGTGGCATCCAAGGTAGCATGCATACTGTCGATGAAATCAGCAAGAATAATCACCAATCAATGATACAATACGTTGTATGAATTATATTGAATGCGAATTAATGCAAATTAGCTTCTCACAACAACGTTGCAGGAAGAGTTATCCGGATATAACCGGACGAAACCCTTCGAAAGATACAAATCAAGGGGGTTTCGCATCACCTCAAGCGATCTTCCAAGTGTTGTCTATGGCCCCGCATGTCATCCACCCACTGGGAAACCGCCGAGCGATCGACTGCAATGCCGAGTCTTTCAGGCTGTGTGTTTCGCTTGGGCATCACTCTGTGACACATTGGTCTCAGGGTGAGTTTTTGCCTGTCGACTGAATAACCCCATGCCTTTTTCGTTCAGAATTTTGTGTGATTGATCCAAACAAATATGCACTTCTCGGAGCAACCTGCAGGAAAGCAAGTGTCGGTAGTTGAACCCCACCGCCGAACCAATTTTCCGATCTTGTGAACGCCATGGTGTCCTCCGACGATGATGCGTCACAATCGTTACAGCCAACACCCGGCAGAGCAGTCCCGGTGAATCGCGTGGTTTTATAGTACTGCGTAGTATTAATAGTAGTACTTGGATTAAATATTAGAAATCGGGCAAAGTCAGTGGCTCGGCGACAAACACTTTAGCTTTTGAATTGGACGCAGCTGTTTGGGCATTGGACGCCGCCATCGCCCGGGATACGTCAACTCGACCAAAACCATAGTTGTTGTTCGGGAACGTTGCGTCGGCCACGCCGCCGCAATTTTGATTGGTTGGGACCAATGTTGACGTCACGGCCGTCGTCGTGAGCTGTCTGTATACGTCATCGTACGTGGCACTGAGGTTTCTCGAGAGCAAGAGGGCGACGGCGCCCGTGACATGCGGCGCCGCCATGCTCGTGCCCGCCATGTACGCGTAGCTCGACTCGCTGGACGCAAACGCTGAGAGAACAAAGTACCCTGGCGCAACGAGGTCCGGCTTGATGACGTCATCCGAGCTTCCACCGCGGCTGCTAAAGTACGCCAACTCGTCCGTGCCACTGTTGGTTCCACCGTTGCCAGTCGCGCCGACAGCGATCGCTTGGGTCGAATCGCCTGGACTTGTGACCGTGTCGCACGTGGCACCGCCATTGCCCGCGGCAAAGATGGGGACGATGCCGGCAAGGCGCCATGCCGCGATGGCAGCGTCAAACCACGGTCCGACACTGGGGCCACCCCACGAGTTGTTAATCACGTGCGGGTGCATGGAGCAATTGCGATCACCGCCCATGGGGTCTGTCGGACAGAGCAGGAATTGGGCGCAAGCGAGCACGGCCGAGCCAATGCAGGTGCCACCGGGACAGCCATTGCACGCGACGAACGTGGCATCCGGGGCGACGCCAATGCCGTTGGCGCCGAGGATCGTGCCCAGTACGTGCGTGCCGTGGCCATTTCCATCCGATGGGAGGAGCGTTTGGCCTTGGGGGTCAAACCAGCCGTGGGACGACCGCCATTTGCCAGCCAACGCTTCGTGGGTATGGAGCACGCCCGAGTCGATGATGCCGACGACGACGCCTTGGCCGCGGGTCGTGGCCCAGACGGCCGGCGCGCCAATCTTGTCGACACCCCATTGAGGCATGTAGTCCTCGAGCAAGGCCACGTCGTTCGTGTAGGCTTGGGCTGGAGGCAACGCACGCAGCGGAAACGTTGGCTCGAGTGTGATGGCCGACACGGCCGCGCATTTTGCCAGCGCTTGCACAAGACACGACGGCGCATGCTTGACGTGCATGACGTTGGCTATCCAAAACGATTGCCGCTGGACATGGGTGTACGCGTCCCCGCCAAGCACACGCGCGACGCACGACTGCGACTTTGTGGCTTGACTTTGCAGCGCGGTGCATACTTTTTGACTGCGGATGCAGCCGCGATCGGCTTGGATGACGGCAGTGGCCTTGCTCAGGCCACTGGTTGTGCTACCTTCGTGCTCGACAAGGATGTTTACCGTCGTGGCGTGGGCCAGAGCCGAGAGCACGTCCGCCGCGATCTTCGGCATGCAGATTGAGTTGTGTGAGGAAGTTTCAGTGCGAGATTGTTTCGACCATTGTTTATGGCTTAATATGACATTTTCCAAGCGTGTTTTATACTGCGTTTAGTATGAAACAAATTAAATTAAGAGAGAAATGGGTTTGTAGGCATCGCGGCTGTTTCGCACCCGTTCCACGTGACATGGACAATGTTGGTGGTTCGGATCCAACGATCCGGATATTTCCGGATGAAACCCTTCGAAAGATACACCCACACATGTTGACGGGAGTTTCAATGAGGCACGACACTCTCGTTCTTCGCCCCCAGACTTTCGAGAACAGCCCCGCTCGTTGCACTTGACCCGTCCGTTTCTATTGCCATGAACTGCTCTTGGGCGCGTCTCATTGGTTCGCTTGAGCGATGTTGATGGTGGCATCGCATTAATGCTTCGCAGTACCGAAGCAAGTCATCTCGCGACGACACCCAGCATATCCAAGCAGCACCCTTCGTATTGGGAGTCGAACAAGGCGTGGCAATGCAGCGATATACACTGGCATGTACTGCCAAGGCATATTATACATACACTGATTTCAAAGGCTTCGTGCTCAGATGGCAGTGGGTTCTGGATTCACATTGTTCTCTTCTTGGTCTGTCCATGATGAGCAATAATAATAAAATAAGATCGCGAAGGCGTTCAAAGGTAGCTTGTGGCCGTTGTTGCATCGCTTGTCGTGCACCTTGCCAATGGTCGGTGGCAACAGAGTGGAGCGACGAAGGTCGACTATTTCCTGCCAGCACTTCATTTGTAAAACACAAAATTTTGGACGAGTCGATGCGTTTCCATCGCGTTGGGATGCTTCGTGGTGACCTCGATGGCGTGGATTTTTCTACGTCCCTCCACCCCTTTCACCATGCCACATTGGAACAGCAGGTGTGGAAGAGGCGATGGGTTGCTGCCCCGCCAAATTCGACCATTTCCATCATGCACGAGGACTGCAAAGCGACGACAGAGGAGTTGCGGCGACCGGATGTTTCCGGACAAAACGTTTCATCGCAGGACATCTCCAACAAGGGGCATCACGCACATAAATTATATATATTGGCACTTAAAGCAAGAACATTTCGTCCTTGGGCGATTGGAAAATACGTGTCTTCTCCTGCGGCACGTCCAACACTTCGACCAACGACGCCTTCAGCTTTTGGTACTCAGCGCTCGTTTCCCATGCCTTGTATGCCTGTTGGGAGCGCCACTGCGACAACGTGACGTGGTTGTGGTGGTCCTTGACATCGCCCCAGGTCTCGACCGAGATCAAGCCCGGCTGCTTCTTGACGATCGATTGCATTTGCTCCATGATGCGCGTCACGGTCGGCTCAAAGCCGCGCGTCATCACACGTTCAGTCATCACACGAATGGGGCCGTGCATCTTGGGTCTTCAGAAGCTGGTGGGTTTGGAAATGAACCAACAACGGGCCCATCGGGTGAGCTCACGCAAACGCCGCAACGATCAACGATGCAATGATCGAGGGAAATTCTTGCGGAATCTGGCCTGCACCGGCTGCTTTTTTAATTGCCAATCCGCACCAAGTATACAAACACGCTGTGCAGCGGCCGGATTTAAAAAAGAGGGGCACGTTGACGCATCGTCGCAGCTTGACATCAGCACTCGCAGGAACATTCTTGTGGCACTCGACGTGCCTTCTACGTGTCTGAGTTGCAGCTTCAACTCCAAGGTCCAACGCGCCTTTGTTCTCGTGTCGGCCTTCTGTCGCTGAAGACCTTCAGTCGCGGCGTTGCCACGTTGGCTTGGCAACATGCATCATTCTTGCGATGCCATTGGCTATAATTAATTCAATGTTGACGTGCCATTGGTTGACGTAACTGTCAGCCGCCGACTTCTTCAAATGGCGTGAGCACCGACAGCACGATTGGTGCTTCGCGGGCTCCTTCTCGTCCTAGCATGGCGCGCATAGAGGCAACTCATGCAAGGCTTGCAAAATGACATGAGAAGGAAGCATGTTTGCGCAGTCGGTGTGCTGGATCCTGTTTGCGCAAACGGGAAATTCAGATTCCAGCTGGGTGTGCATGCATGGCCTCGGATTGGCTAAAAATCACACCGAGAATCCTAGACGAAATCGGATTGGCTGAACTGGACTGAGAGCGATTCCGGCAATTTGATTGGTCCATTAAATCTCGCAGCGAAAGAGGCGCGCGAAATCTTGATCGCGCGATTGCATGTTGCGGTAGCCGAGGTGGAGGACATGGCGGCGGAAGACATCGAGGCGGTCGTGCTCGTGGAAGCATTTGAGATCGAGGTTCCAGTCGCGACGAGACTCTTCCTCGAGGGAGAGGACCTGCCCCGCGATGTGGTCAGTTCGGTGGATGCCTTGGGACACGACAAAGAGGCACCGGAGAATCGTGCGCGACGGCCCGACGCGCTCGACGACGACCCTAGGATCCCGTGTCCGTCAAGCGCTCACAGACGACGACATACCAGTTCATGGATTTGCTATCGACCGACTTGCTTGGCAGGCGCTCGTCTTCGGGGATGTTTTGTGTCACCAAGACAAATCGTTGGTCATCGCCAAAGACGCGGCAGAGTCGCGTGTCCCCTGCGTCCCCATACGACGTCAAGTCGACGACGACATCGTACGACATGTGCCGCGATAAACTCTGTGTGACCTAGGACGACAAGCTTCGTGACCACCGCGCGCGCTCGCCGCCATCGTCATCGGGGCCACGCACCTCAACATCCAAATACCGCTTGGACTTGTAATGCACCTCGAGTTGCTCGGGGGTCGCGCCCGTCTGAAAGTACGCGACAGCGCGCGGCAACACTTGATCCAGCGGCAACGGGATCTCGACTTGGTACCGCTGGACGTACTGGAGGAGGCCGCCCGTGTCGTCGAGAAGGACGTCGCCGAGGCGCGAATGCGGCGAGCGCGGCGGAAACGCGTACTTTTCAAGCATTCGGTCGGTGTTGTGGTACATGATCTGCGTGAGCCAGTCGAGGCCGTGCCGCCGCGCGTCCAGGTGTGCATGCAGGCGGATGTGGTTAAGCGACAGGTTGGACGCCGACCATGTCGCTGTCGGCGCGGACGTCTGTGGGTAAATTGCTTGTTGTGGAGTGCAAGGAGGATGTCGTACCTCGATGGCTGTGTCGACCCACGATTGCATGAGGCGTGCCAAGGTGTGGAATTCACGAAGACGTTTCTTCAGCACACGGTTGTTGTGCACATGGAGACTGGTTTCGTCACGCAACGCCGCGGCCGTCTCCTTCCACGACATCAACGTCGCCCGCGGGAGTTGGGTGAGACGCCCCAGCTCGTTCTCGAGCTCGATCGCGCGCGTTTTGAGGTAGTGGTAGACCCGCTTGTCGTGCTGGTAGTGTGCTTTCTTCTGAGTGCGTCGGCGATTTATTCGGCTTTCCTTCCTCGCGTCAATGATCGCAACCAGCGCCGCGGTGTCGACATCGACAAGCTCGTCCGTCGTCGGCGCATGCATCGCCGTGTGTCTTCTGCGGTTTCGCCGTGGGAGAGTGGAGCAGTTATCCGGATACTTCCCGTCGTCCGAATAAAATATTTCGCGTTTCGGTGGTTTCGATGACATTTTGCCAAATATTAAAAAACCGTTTATCAATTATCCAACCATATTTGAAATGCATGAAGATCCAAAACACACCAGAGTGGACAAGCGCAATGCGATTACCAGTTATGGTGTCGTTTGGGCGGGGGGCCGCCGCCGCCCATGTCATCTCCACCTCGCTTGTAGCCGCCGCCACCGCCACCGCCGCCACCGCCACCGCCGCCACCACCCAGATCCATGGGGCAGTCTTGCTTCCAGTGTCCCTTTTGCCGACACTTGTGGCACACATACGACGGCGGAGGGATTTTGGCCTGGGGGCAGTCACTAATGTAATGGCCGGCAATGTTGCATCGCTTGCAGAGGTACCCGGGCGGTGGGACCTTGGCCACAACCGCGCTGCCATCGTCTTTGCTCGGACAGTCTTCGATCCAGTGGCCTACGCGAGGACATCCCCGTCAACCATCTATCCTCAACGTCGTTCTCCTACCTTTGGTGCCACAGCGGTTGCATGTGTAGTTTTCCGGCGGAGGACGACGGGCCGGTTGGTGGTGGTGGTGGTTCGAGGGTTTGTGAAAGCCACCACCACCGCCTGGTCCGCTGCCGCCCATCATCATCGCATGTCCGCCCATGCCTGGCACAAGTCCGTCCATGTCGCGCTCTTCACCGCCGCCGCCGACGCCGGCATTGTACTTGTCGTCCATGCAGTCGCCAGGGCGATTGCGGCACCAGAATTTCGTGCTGTGGTCGTTCGAGCCCGTCGCCACGACGTGGCCCGCGGGGTGCCACTGGATGTCCCAGACCGCATTGTCATGGCCATGGGGGATGGTCGCGATGGGCGTTTCCTTGCCTTCGGTCCAATAAAAGAGACTGCCGTCGTAGCTGCCGCTGAGAAAGAGCCGCTCCCAGACGGGATGCCACGCGAGCGACGTGACTTCGCGCGTGTGGCCCTTCATGGTCGCAAATTCCTTGAGCGTGCGAATGTCATACAGTTTGATGAGCTGGTCGCGCGATGCCGTGAGCAACCAGTTGCCATTTTGGTTCCACGCGACCTTGACGACCGTGTTCTTGTGGCCGTGGAGCGTATGGAGCGACGCGCCCGACTTGGGGTCCCAGATTTTGATCAAGTTGTCTTTCGAGCCACTCGCCAAGAGCGCTTTCGACGGATGGTACGCGACGCACTTGACGTCCCACCCGTGTCCCGTGAGCACGCGTTCTTCTTTGACACTATCGGCCGATGAGATGATCCACAGATGCAACAATACCTCTCAAAGTCCCAAATCTTGACGGTCGCGTCGTCCGAGCAACTCACAAACTTGTAATCCGTCGGCGAAAACGACAACGACCGCACGGCTTCGCGGTGTCCGTGCACGAGTTGCACGTTTGTCATGCTGCTCTGCCAGTACTTGATGACGCCGCCGTGGTCGGCCGTGACAAACCAGTTGTCGTTGTGGCTCCACACCATCGCGCGGACGGCGTCGTCGTGCGCTTGGAGAATCGTCTCAAAGTTGAACGCGAGGCCGTTCCAGAGCGTAAACTCGCCGACGGAATTGCCCGTGATGAGACGCCGCCCCTCGGGCGTCCACATGAGGCAGTTCACGGGGCAGCGCTGCTTGTTGGTCGAGCTGCGGCAAAACTTGGTGCACACGACCGACGCGATGTCATCACGGTTGAACGCCCCCGGCGGAAGAATGTACCGCTTGTACGCCGAATGGGGATTCATCGAGTACGCCGACGGGAGATCGCGGTAGTCGCGCGCGAATTTTCGCATCGTCACGTACGAGATGAACGAACTGTTGGGGTCAATGCACTTGCGCACGATGGGTTTCCTCGTACGCGGCTTGCCGTCGAAGCCGAGCATCGACCCACCATGGTAACCACCCCCGCCGCCACCGCCGCCACCGTCGTACCGTCCTTGCATGATGGTGGTTCGTTTGGGGTTGGTGGGGAAGAACAAAATGCCAGAGGTATGCATTGTGAGAGGTAATTTCTCATTGGTCGAAGCTCCCACGGATTATATTTCCAAGGAGGCCGCTGCTCCGCGCGCAGTTACAAGCGACAAGAGGGGGCGTCTAGTGATCTTGCGTGTCAGTGAGCTCGTCATGCAGTGAGCTCATCGTGAAGGTCGAGCTCGCATCATTCTCTCCTTGCTCAGATAAGGTCTCTTTTTGAACCAACCATGAGGTGGAAAATGAAATGTTTTCAGCCAACAGAATTGTGAAGACGGAGCTATTCATTTGAATTTGACTTTATTCGTCTTGGTTGACTTGGCAACTCTGGGCCGCAGTGTATTTATTTGGCAATGCTTCAATTTATTTGGCATTGATGGCCTCTGGCTGAAATTCAGATGCCATTGACCTTTACTCAGTTGAAACTCTGGCCAGACCGCGCCCGCCGGCTCAATTACTTGTGGCGTTGACTCCATTATAATAAAGTCAACGCTTCCATCAAGTATACTATACCATTTGACGATTTCTAAATCGTCAAATGGTGTAGTATACTTGATGGAGGTGAGATGTAGAATATGTGCTTGGTTTCTCTTATGCAAGTTCAATATTATTTTGTAAAGCCATTTTCAAAAACATATTATTAATGCATAGTTCATGTGGTTAAAAGCCCAACTGTCGTCTCGGTCGACACAAACAATGAGCAAACGCCAAGCGATCTGTTGGAAAGCTCGAATGAAGTCTAAATTTCACGAGGACTTCGTTCATGCAACTCAATTGTAACCTATTTTTAAAAAGTTGGATGCACGATCCACCCTTTTGGCCGCCTTTCTCTTTCAATATGCATCGAAGATTCATCGGGGCCTGACAGGCTCAAATCGAAACCCCCATGACACGATATTTTTGTCCGTTGGGCATTTTTATTATTGTTAAGGGCTGAAAAATGAGTGAAAAGGAATACTTTGAGATGAGGCGTCCATTTTGAAGGCGTCCGTTTTGAAGGCGTCCGTTTTGAAGGCGTCCGTTTTGAAGGCGTCTGTTTTGAACGGTTACATATATACAAGCGACGCCGTTTCATGTTTCATCAGTATTTAAAAAATGATACATGGCCCTTCAAAGCAAAGCGAATCTTTCATGCACCTCACATTGAAAAAAAGGAAAAGACGTCCGTTTCCTCCGAACGGTTGCCCATGAACGATACGGCTTCATCTGTCTATTTTAACATTGTCCCTTCAATTCAAAGCAGGTCATTTCTGATTCATCGCCCAAATGTCGACAGACCTGGTCACGCCAGTCAAGCCAGTCAAGTCGCAGGCCTGGCGCAGGTCGTCAGGTAGTATGACGCGCAACTCCACGATGTCCAAGACAGCCTCGTCGATCGAGTTTCACGTCAAGAAGACTGCCACGAGGCTCTCAACCATCGTTGCAATAATGGGCTTTTGTGCTTGGATCCTCGCGACTGTGAATACACTGCTCGATCCGATCAAGACGTTGTATGGGTACTACTTGTACACGGACAGCTGGAACCAAGAAGCCGACAATCGAACCATGACAGGAGTCCACAATTTCAACAACGTGTCGTCTCACGTGTGCACGCCTGCAGACAAATGGACGGATTGCTACTACGAGCTCCCAGTGTTGGGTCCCGGTTCGCTCGCGAACCAGACTTGCCGCACGTTCTATCCCGTCGAACCAGTCAACGAATGCTTTGGCACGTTCTTTGGCAATTGCACCAACGCAGCTGGCCAAGTCACGTACCTTCCCAGCCATCGGTATGTGACCAACCAGTGGTCGATCCAAACTGCATCCACCGACAAGGAATGCCTCAGTCGTATCGGCGAAGGCATTATTTTCCCTTGTCAATCGTACACGTCCATGAATGGTCGAGTCCTGAATTACCAAACCCAGCGAAGTGAAGTGACGAAATGGTGCCGCGAATTTGGCGCTTGGTTTGTGTACGACTCGGAGACGCAGATTCAAGAAATGCTGCTGGCCAATGTCAGCCACGGAAAGGCTAATGCGAGTTTGTTTTCAATTCCATTGGAAATTTACAAGCCATCGATCAATTTGATGGATTACATTGGCTGCTCGGCGGATTTACTCATTGGCGGCACGGCGACGCACACTGCGACCACCGCTTGGTACGGTCAAACCCGCGCGCCTTGGTCTGCCCGCACGACGCGAGTCGCTGGCTCCAACGTCATTTCACGCAACTACCCGCTCATGAATGTCGTAACGACATTGATGTGCAACGGCGACTTTACAATGGTTCGTACAGTCTACAAGGACGGGCTGCGTCTCCTCATCCTGCTCATCATCACGTACTATCGCATTTCGTCCATCTATTATCCACTCTTACTTGTCTATCGAAGCCAGAACCGTCCGTTTACATCGTGGCTCTGGCACCGCAACATGGGGTTGGTCTTGCACAAACGCGAACGCCGCAACGTGATCATCTTGATGCTACTCACCATCGAAACGCTGGTCTCGACCGAAGACATTTTAATGTTTTGCCAGCAGGTTGTCTACACCGACAGCCGCGAATGGCTCACGATCCTTCTCAAGTGCATGTCCATTTGTCGTGTGATTTGGCCTTGTGCGTTGATCATGCTCTTGCTCTCTCGCATCCAACAGGCCCTTTTGCCAGACAAGTATGCGATCGCGATTGCCGACGACCTGTTCTTCTTTTGCTGTCCGGTTGTGCTCTTCTACGTGCCTCGCTTTGTGACGAGCCAAGGCAATTACATCTTTCAAGGGTTTGGGTTTTCCGGCGATATCATTCGCCACTTGGGCAACTCGATTTTGCAAGTATCCAAGACGGATTCGGACCCCATCACACTCTATTTCAATCTCTTTGGCCTCTTTACAGCCATCGCAACGACTTTTTGCTACTGTCTCTCGCTCTTCCTCAAGCTCGTGTTGCATTCGGACGCCAGTATCCTCGCCTACCTCTTTTCCGGCGGCCAGACCCAACTGGCTGCGAATACGGGCTGCAAGCGTGGGTTTGCAGTTGTGCTGCACGAAAGCCGCCTGTCGTTTTCAACGGCCGTCGCGCAGCAACTGGGCCGAGCCAAGGTAAACTTGCTGTGCGAATCTGCGAGTCTTGCCTCGGAAGGATTTGTCAGCCTCGTCTATGGTCAGTACGAAGTGCTTGGTACCATCACGTGGGGAGTCCCATACCCCGTTTTGAATCGCCACGGCCATGCGGCAGTGATTCAGAACAATGTAGTCGAATACGATGACAAAGTGACGATGAAGGTACTTTCGTCCACCGTGTCGTACCCGTTTGTCGCCGGCGTCCCCGACCTCGAATGAGTCTTTTATACTTGCACAGAACTAATTCTATATAATACATACATTTGCGTTGTGGCTTGAACTCAAGTTTCGCTTGTGACTTCGAGCACTCTTGGGCATGTGGGAATCTCACGACCACCCACATGTGCTGCCGCTCATCGACACATTTGAAACCGCCACGTTCTTTGGGGTCGTGACGCCGCTCTGCACGGGCGGGACGCTCCATTCGGACCTTGTCGTACGCAAACGGTACTCGGAAGCGAGCGCGCGGCGCGCCATGACGCAGCTCGCCGACGCCCTTGCCTACCTCCATGCCCACGGCGTCGTCCACCGCGATGTCAAGGCCGAAAACGTCCTCCTCCACTCAAGTTCGGTCCATGCGCCGCTCCTCCTCGCTGATTTTGGCTTTGCCAAGCGACTGCCCTGGACCAAAGGCACGACTTGCGGTACGCCCGCCTACATGGCGCCCGAGGTGCTCCTTGGCCATGCTTATGACGCGGCCGTGGACTGCTGGAGCCTCGGCGTGATTTTGTACATGCTGCTCAGTGGGCAGCCGCCGTTTCCAGGTTCGA
>VJMH01005580.1:0-12511 GCA_009835185.1 Aphanomyces stellatus | reverse complement strand
AGCAGCGCAAGGTAGCTGCTTAAATCGACGGCACGGTTCGTGACACGATTCACAATTGAGGCTTCCAAGGGCTTGTTGTCGAGGATGTTTTGCACACAGAGAGGCAACCGGACGGAATTGAATTTGTTGGCACTGAGGAAATCCGCAATCGCATACACCGTCGTGCCATTTTGGTCATTGTCCCAAAGGCCAAACGGCGCTTGCATGCCCGTTTCCATGCCAAACCAGTTGACGCCTTTGATTGCAACAGGAACCTCAGTGCCATTTCTCGAGACGGCCCAAATCTTGCCCTTCTTGCTTTGGTAGTCGGGCAGTTCACAACCCTGCGGCGGGTATACTTTGGGGTTGTTGATGACGCCGTCGTCGTCGACGACATTCTTGGGCTTGGATGTAGTTGAGTCTTCAAGCCCCGAGGCAATACGAGCTCGGTCCGCAAGGGCTTGTTGGTACGCGTCACGGCGTTCGACGGATGCTTGGTGCGATTCATTCGACTTGTATACGATTGCACACACTGCACCTGCTACCACGAGCAATAGCAGCAACACCCCTGGCCATCTCTACTCCATGTTAGATTTGATTCGGGTTGGACCTGACTGACCTTGATGCGTCCGTTGAAAGCCTTGGCATGCTTTGGCGTGTCCCCTTGCTCGACAACAGGAATTGCTCGATCGGACTTGAGAATGCCGCGTTCAAAGGCCTTGACGTGGGGCGCCTCGGAATACCGAGCGCTGTATAAGAAGCTGCCATCACGAGTTCCAGTCTCGTCGTCGTCATGGAAGCGATCGTAGGATGACGAGGCGCCGTGTGGGTCGGGCGTCGCAGCATCGGGCGTTGGGGGGTGCGAGCTCATTCCTTGCGAGATAATCCAATACTGACTTGTTGAAATGAGACCTCCATCTCAAAAATTCGAACGCGGTTGGCCAGGCTGCTCATGCGTGGTCGATTTGCTGCATTTCTTGGTCATCGGAATCATTCGTTGCCAGTTCAATAGGCCCTGGAGGCTTAACCGGATGTATCCGGTTATGTATTGTAGCTCTGAATCTGACGCCATGTTTCATATTTCCCCGCGCGACGGCTCGCAGATAAACCAACGAAGCCCAAGTTGAACTCGTTCTGCTGCATATCTTGCATGAGATCAAGAGCGCCATGCTCGTGGCGGTGGTCTTGGCGAGATGGTCAGTTGTTTGCAAACGCTATTTATTCCCATGAGGCACTGGAAATTTGTCCGCCAAAAATGTCCACCGAGAGCGTGCTGGCCGAGATCTGGGGAATGTGCGTTTGTGTTGTCGTGACAGCGACCAACTCATTGAGACGGTATATCTGCATCAAGAATCAGCCGCTGTGCGCTCGTCGTTTCGTTCCAAGGCTTGAATGTTTCGAGAAGAAGCCAAGCAACAAAAAATTGAAAATTGTTCGTCCCGCCAAGTCCCACGTTGCAAACAGCTTGATTCAAGGGCGGTGGGGAGGTGGGAGAAGCCTTGTATGCTTAAATTTGACGACGATGGGGCTCCTCGTCGAAGATGACAATCAACGTCTGCAGTGGTTCGCTTGGTGGTACAGTAGGTGTTGACATTCCGAGAGCAACTGTGGACCAAAAGCGAAGACCGAATGTTCATGGAAATCCTGTGCATGACTGGCAAATCTCACGAAATACCCACCAGGACGAACTAACGCATTGTAGAGAGTTGCAATGCATGGTGTACAGCGCCAATCCATGGGTGGTTGATCCGCTTCGTTCGAACCAGCACTTAGTTCTCAAAGCCGCGAGTTTTGTTTGATCGTTTCTTGTGCTGTTTGAACGATGTGTGCTGACCATGCTGAACTTGTAAACAAAACGCTGGATTCTGTACAGGTGAAATTGTTTAAGCAGGGGCAGCACGACGCAAGCGCGTTTTTCTCCTATTTTATTCTTTGTCGCTCAACTACACGCCCTTGCGCACATTTTGTGGTTGACTTCTCTGTCGTCGCTCGCAAGGCTGATAGGTTTGAAATTTTAATGCTTTCACGACGACGTTGAAATTGAGCAGTGTAACCAACTAAATCATCTTTTCAATCAATATCGCTCCCACAATGACCCTATGACGAAAGCGTAATCGGGAAACAAGGCGCGGGTTTCAGATCCGGCATCGCATCGAGCCCTTTCATCGCGTTTAGAAATGGCATGTTAGCCGTGCGCCAATCGAGTTCGAGGAGTCCTTCGACAAAGTTGCCCGTCGTGTCGGCAGGGTTGTACTGGTACGCACTTTCGGGATTTAATGACCACATGTAGCCACCAGCATAGCCATCTTGGACGATCCGCTGGATCGTAAAGTCGGTGCAGCGCTGCGTCGTCTTCATCGGGTGGGCATCCGTCGTGTACAAGCCAGCAAACTCCCCGAGGAGGACGGCGGGGCCCTTGTGGTCATTGAGAAATCCAAACATGTCGTTCATGGTATGCATGATGCGGCTGGACAAGGCATCGTCGGACAGTTCGACAAAGTCAATGATTGCGTTGCCGGCCCCCACGGTGCCCCCGCCAAAAAGGTAGTACTGGGGAAAGACCGCGGGCGTGTAGTAGTGCGGGGCATATACTAGCTTGTTGGGCGTGGCCAATTGGACGGGGTATTGTCGTGCGTTGTGCAAGCCACCGCCAAACCAATCGTAGTAGCCATACTCTTGGCCATCCAAGACAATGGTATTTTGTTGGTTCACACCTTCGACAAACGCGACCCATTTCGGACAGCCCTTGAGCATGCGGTTGGCAATCAATTCCGCGCCCAGCTTAAAATCATTGGGGAAACCCGATCCCCACGTCCCTTCAAACGGTTCGTTCTTGACGTCGAGGCCCAGTACGTTCCAGTACGCATCGGAACAGAGGGCCCCCGTGACCCTACATCCAGTCATGAGAGAAGCCATGAAGAGTTTCATGTGTACATGTCGATCGCCTTCAAGAAATCGTCGACGGTAGTGGTCTTGCCATACCAGAGCGAACCGTCGCTGTTCATAATGTTGAGCGTGTGCATCGAGATCATGACTGAGATGCTACGGTAGCCCAGCGCTTGCACCACCGTTCGAAGGAGCGCGAGGTAGCTGCTTAAATCCAAGGCGCGGTTGCTGGCCGAGTTGATCAGCGAGTTTTGAATCGGTGAGTTGGCCAAGATGTTTTGCACGCAAAGCGGTATTCGGACAGAGTTGAAGTTGTTCAAGCTGAGGAAATCCGCGATGGCGTAGACCGTCGTGCCGTTCTGGTCGTTGTCCCAAAGGCCAAACGGCACCTGCTGGCCCGTTTCCATGCCAAACCAGTTGACTCCCTTGACTGCGAGCGGGACTCGGGTTCCATTGTTCGAGACGGCCCAGAGTTTACCGTTCTTGCTCTGGTAGTTGGGCAGTTCGCAGCCCATGGATGGATAGACTTTGGGGTTGTTGACGACGCCGTCGTCGTCCCTCAAGGTCCTGCAATCTTGGCCACTCGCGATACACTTTTCGAGCGCGATGGCACGTTGAACTTTGTCTCGGCGTTGGACCGATGCCGTGTGTGCGTTGTGGGCGCCCACGGTGATTGACACAACCGCAAGCAAGCAGACAAAGCCACAGAGAAGGATGCCAGGCCATCTCTGTCGATGGCTTCGCCACGTGGTGGCAGTCTGCACACTCGGTTGGTGCATTTGGATGCCGTACTCGACTTCGTCCAACTTTGGAATCGCACGGTGGATGCCAGTCGAACTTCGAATCGGCGGTTCGGACTTGAAGACAACCCCATACACAGCGGCGCTAAAGGAGGTACTCCCTGGTTGCGGCTGCGCCGTCGTCGTCTCGTTGTCATCGATCGTTTCTTCGTCGTCTTGGAGACGATGGTACCGCGACGCCGTTGGGGCGGCGGCCGTGGGTGTCGCAGCCGGACTAACAGCCGTGGCCTTGGGTGTCAGTTTCACAAACATGGTGCAATGTTGAGTGAAGGAAGGGCTCCATCGGAGTCAAGCGTCAAGGGAGGCTGGTCACCCGACATCGACTGTCGGTTGAAAGCGCGGTTGACAGGACGAGGATTGGTTGGTGCAATCTTTTGTTCGAATTCGCCAGCGTGACGGAACCGTCCGCGATGATGGTCGTCGTGTTTCGGGCGAAATTGGGTCAAATGGCAAAAGTTTTGTCAATCTCGGATTGGTGTTTCGACGCTAAATACGAGCTCCTGATTGGTAATTTTCAATCTCGTTGTTAGCCAAATTGAACTCCCCTTGCATTTGAGTCACGAGGGCATTGTGATTATGTGGACGATTATCTTGTTTATATAAAGTACATGTTGACTACTTTTCTGTGAGGGCGGTGGGGAAGCAAGGCATGGGTTTCAGTTCCTTGAGTACGTCCAGCCCAGCAATGGACTTGAGGAATGGCTTGTTGGCCGTGCGCCAATCGATATTGAGCAACCCTTCGACAAAGTTGCCGGGTGTGTCGGCAGGGTTGTACTGGTACGCACTTTCAGGGTTCAACGACCACATGTACCCCCCAGCGTACTTGTCTTCGGTGATCACTTGAACCGTCAAGTCGGTGCAGCGCTGCGTCGTCTTCATCGGGTGTGCGTCCAACGTATACAAGCCAGCAAACTCGCCCAACAAGACCGCGGGGCCAGTGCCAGTGTTGAGGAACCCAAACATGTCATTCATGGTCGAGCGAACCCGGCCCAGTAATTGCGGTGTCGGAAGTTCCTTGTAGCCAACGATGGCATTGCCTGCGCCAACTTCGCCACCGCCAAAGAGGTAGTACTGGGGAAACACGGCGGGTGTGTAATAGTGCGGCGCATACACCAACTTGTTGGGCGTGTTGAGCGTCGGCGGCGCGGCCTTGGCGTTGTGCAACCCCCCGCCAAACCAATCATAATAGCCATACTCTTTGCCATCCAAAACGATCGTGTGCTGTTGGTTGATGCCTTCGACGAACGCCATCCACTGAGGGCAGCCTTTGAGCATACGCGCGGCGATGCGTTCGGTCGCGGCTTTGAAGTCGGTCTTCTTGCCATCGCCCCACGAGCCTTCGAACGGTTCGTTCTTCATGTCGATGCCGAGGACGTTCCAGTACTTGTTGGAGCAAAGGGCTTTCGTGACCATGTCGATGCCGGTCAAAAAATCATCTTCCGAAAAGCCTTTGCCATACCAGAGCGAGCCGGCGTTATTGTTGCGGTTAAGAGTGTGCATGGAAATCAAGACTGAAATGCTGCGGTAACCCAACCCGAGGACGATCGTCTGGAGGAGCGCGAGGTAGCTGCTCATGTCCAGCGCGCGGTTCGTGACGCGGTTGACAATGTTGGCTTCCAGCGGTTTGTTGTCAAGGATGTTTTCCAAGCAGAGCGGAATTCGGACGCTGTTGAACTTGTTGTCGCTGAGAAAGTTGGCAATCGCATACACCGTTGTGCCGTTCTGGTCATTGTCCCAAAGCCCAAACGGCGCTTGCATGCCCGTTTCCATGCCAAACCAATTGACGCCCTTGATGTCGACGGGTATTTCCGTCCCGTTCTTGCCCACGGCCCAAATCTTGCCCTTCTTGCTTTGGTAATTTGGGAGTTCGCAGCCCATGGGTGGGTACTCCTTGGGGTTGTTGATCACACCGTCGTCGTCGACATGGTCAGGTTTCTTGGCACCCGACTCGTCCAGGCCAGATGCGATGCGCGACCGGTCAGCAATGGCTTGTTGAACCGAGCGGCGGCGATCGTCAGAGCTATTCTTGGACTGAATGGCAAAGTAAATGATGCCAGTGGCAGCGCCGATGCACGCGAGTGCAAAGAGCAGGATGCCTGGCCATTTCTACGCATTTGGAGGTTGTCACCAGATGAAACGCTAGAGGACATACCTTGATTCGACCTTTATATGCAGTGGCTTTGGCTGAATTGTGCGGCGCCTCGTCGGCTAGTTTAACAGCCACGAGGGCTTTCTCGGTCGGATTGCTGCGAAAGAAGGGCTCGGCCACCATCTCGGACTGGCGCATGGTTGTGCTGTAGGAGAAGCTTCCTTCTCGCTGGCCACCGCCATCGCTGTTGACAGATTTCAAGTCGTCAGATTGGCGCGTCTCGTATGGACTGGACGACATGGCGGCGAATTCGACACTGGGGTTCGATCTTGTTGCGTGGCCAAGTGTTCGATTCGACACGTCGGAATGATACGGTCTGTTTTCCCGTTGTGTGTGACCGTATCCGGATGGAACCGGAATTGAAGACAGCGAGGAAAGATAAGTTGATGTGCGTATGGGTCAGAACTTTTGTTGCAATATACTTTAATCAAGGTTGTCGGCGGAAGAATAGAACAACGCCAGCAACGCGAGAGCGAGGACGCCCCCCAAGTCAGTAAAAAGTCTCAAATGGCACTTTCTTTGTATCAAACGGTGCTTTAGGGGTTCAAAATGATACAAAGAGCTTGCGAGCCTCACTGTTGCCGTCTCGTCCATCACAGTTCAAGTAGAAATGTTTAATATTAAGTACAGTGCCATTACGTAGACGTCTTGACGGTGGGGAAGCAAGGCATGGGTTTCAAGTCCTTGAGTGCGTCCAGCCCAGCAATGGCCTTGAGGAACGGCTTGTTGGCCGTGCGCCAATCGAGTTCGAGGAGTCCTTCGACAAAGTTGCCGGGTGTATCGGCGGGGTTGTACTGGTACGCACTTTCGGGGTTTAATGACCACATGTAGCCACCGGCGTAGCCATCTTCGACGATCACTTGGACCGTCAAGTCGGTGCAGCGCTGCGTCGTCTTCATTGGATGGGCATCCTTGGTGTACAAGCCAGCAAACTCACCCAGCAAGACCGCGGGGCCAGTGCCCGTGTTGAGAAACCCAAACATGTCGTTCATGGTGGTACGAACCCGGCCCAGTAATTGCGGTGTCGGAAGTTCCTTGTAGCCAACAATGGCATTGCCCTTGCCAACTTTGCCACCGCCAAAGAGGTAGTACTGGGGAAACACGGCGGGTGTGTAATAGTGCGGCGCGTAGACCAACTTGTTGGCCGTGACCAAGGTCGGCGGGAGCTTCTTGGCTGGATGCAACCCGCCGCCAAACCAATCATAATAGCCAAACTCTTCGCCATCCAAAACGATCGTGTGCTGTTGGTTGATGCCTTCGACAAATGCCATCCACTGAGGGCACCCCTTGAGCATGCGTGCGGCGATGCGCTCGGTAGCAGCCTTGAAATCGGTCTTTTCGCCGTCGCCCCATGAGCCCGCAAACGGTTCGTTCTTCATGTCGATGCCAAGAATGTTCCAGTACTCGTTCGAGCAGAGGTTCTTGGTAAGCATGTCGATTGCCTTGAGGAACTGATCTTCCGAGAAGCCCGTGCCGTACCAGAGCGAGCCAGCGTCGTTCATTCGGTTGAGCGTGTGCATCGAAATCAAGACGGAAATGCTGCGGTAGCCCAGCCCCTTGACGACACTTTGGAGGAGCGTGATGTAGCTCGTCAAATCCAACGCGCGGTTCGTGACGCGGTTGATAATGTTGGCCTCCAAGGGTTTGTTTTCAAGGATGTTTTCCAAGCAGAGCGGCAGCCGAACGGAATTGAATTTGTTGGCGCTGAGGAAATCCGCGATCGCATAGACCGTTGTGCCATTCTGGTCATTGTCCCAGAGCCCAAACGGCGCTTGCATGCCCGTTTCCATGCCAAACCAGTTGACGCCCTTGATCGCAACAGGAACCTCAGTGCCATTCTTGGACACGGCCCAAATCTTGCCATTCTTGCTCTGGTAGTTGGGGAGTTCGCAGCCCATGGGCGGGTACACCTTTGGGTTGTTGATGACGCCGTCGTCGTCAACCGTGTCGCGCTTGGTGCTGCCACTGGCCGCATCCAACCCGGACGCGATGCGTGCGCGATCGGCGATGCCTTGTTGCACCGTTTGGCGGCGCTGCGCGGAATTGTCGTTCGACTTGACGGCGAAGTGGATGATCGCGACCGCCGCGCCTGTGCAGACGAGGACGAGGAGAAGGATGCCGGGCCACTTCTTCATGCGACCTTTGTATGCGGCACGCTTGCCAGAGCCATGTGCTTCGTCGTCAGCGGACTTGGCAATCAGGATGCGGTCGGCGGGATTTCCCCGAGAGAAGGGCTCGGTCGGGACTTGCGCTTCCGAGACGCGGGAACTGTAGACGAAGCTGCTCTCACGCTGGTGGTCTTCACTGAGGCCGGACGCTGATGGGCGCGCTTGGTGTGTCGCCATGATCCTGCCAATTCCAAACTGACTTGCTCGAACCATCCATCATGTGGCGCAGAGGCGTTGAGAGCACATGATGGGGAGAAAAAGGTTACCAATATGACGACAGGGCATCGAAGTTTGAGCCACGACCAAACTCATCGGACTGAACACTGGTCATTATTGGTTGAATGGATATATATCCGGATGTAACCGTATAATTGGCCGAGGCACATGATAGTGTTCGTCGCGGTGTAATACTAAGGAAGGTCCTATTTAAAGTATGTAATTCAATATAATTGTGAAACGATTGAACCAGTATACTTTAATTCAGTCATGTGACTCGCGCAGGATTTCGTGGGTGCGTTGCGTGGCGCAGACGGACCACTGTATCCTGCCAGTGCGAAAGCACGAAAATAAAGTGAAAAATACTGATATAATATAGAGGTATCAAAGCGTGTACCTATAAGCTGTATGTATTATATTGAAATTTCGCCAACGGGCACACATTTCAATACAATCCAAAACTCGATGCTGAATTTCGTCAAAATATTCCCCGACGTTCAAGGCTTGTTGCCTAATGCACTAGTCGACCAATCAAATCACAGCATCCAGCCCCCGTCGCCCGGTCGA
Source organism: Aphanomyces stellatus (assembly GCA_009835185.1). Lineage (NCBI taxonomy): Eukaryota > Oomycota > Saprolegniomycetes > Saprolegniales > Verrucalvaceae > Aphanomyces > Aphanomyces stellatus. The sequence continues at coordinate 3,746 of VJMH01005580.1, read as the reverse complement.
CACGGTGCACCTTTCAGGACGTGAAAATTTGGGCCTCCATATGCGAGCTTGCCGCGATTCTTTTGGCACTTCGCATGCGGCGGCGGGACCGCGTCCTGGCCGCGTGGTTTCTTCGGAGGAAGAGTCGCTCGAGGGACATGGGGGCCAAGAGTCGCGTGGCAATTGTCTGGAAACCAACCACAGGCGGAGCATCATGCAGTCGAGAGTGTGGAAGCTGCAACCGATGGCGACTCGCTGGGACATGACGCGAAGGCATTATGTCGAGGCCAGCCTAAATAATTCGGTTCGACAAACGTCCAACCACAGTCAAGCCGGCGTCACGGTTTACGGTTCTGTCAAAATATATTGTCGAGCCCGACGAGGTCTGAGGATCGATTTCCCGTGGTGGACGTTGATGCAGCCCATGAGGCCTGTGCTCATTGTTGCTCATTTTTGCATTTCATGCAGCATTCGAACAGCATACACGACGAGAGTATTAGTACCCATTTGTGGCAAAGTGCGACAGCACATTCACGACCTCACTGTTAATTGAATTTAAGAGGCTGCGTGTGGTAGCACACCTAGGTTCAAGACACACTGGGATGCACATTTGTGTCGTCACAATTTAGCCTGGGAAAGAAACCTCAGCTATTGCCATGCGCAGAAGTGCACTGTTGGCTACCCGACGATCGTGGACGCCACTCGTTCATATTCAGGAACGATGGTCTATCCATGGAACTGTGCATTCGTGTGTAGACATGGTCGGCACCTTTCGGCCGCCCCAGTCAACGATCGTTCATATGCACTTTGAAGTGTTATAATCTGCATCCACGTAATTCGTGAGAGGCAGATTTGACTGCCATTTATGTCCCAGATCTCGAGTAACGAATTCATGCTCATGACAGCATATCCTTGAATTGACACAGTAGTTACGGTTTACCGGTACTCGGCCTAAGGATTAAGCATAGCGTGCCAATTGTGCCGGGTCAACATGAACAATACATATACGTGAAAATAAATAACCTCGCCAACTCAAGGATGTGCGAGGAGGAAAAGTCAGGAAATCCATGGATGCGTATGTGTAGAGTCACCTCCGGCACATCGGAGTTCAGTCGCTAAACATGTACTCGTTGTATATATGCAAACACCTCGTCATTGCTACTGTGGCTGCATTTTTGCATTCTCTATAATGATGATGCTTCCATGGATTTCTTGATTTTTCTTCCTCCTACATCGCTGAGCTGGTGAGGTTGTCTATGTTCTCGTAATATTTAGTCCATCTTGACCAGAATTGGCATGCTTTCCATGTGCCCAGCGAAGCCTTGGGCAAAGTACACCGTAAAAATGTGTCATATTTTTAATGAAATGGTGTCATGGGCACAATGAAGCCGAAACCCGAGATCTGGGGCATAAATGACAGTCAAATCTGCCTCTCGGGAATGACATGGATGCACATTATATGTACGATCGTTGTCTGGGGCGGACTAAAAACGCCGACCCTGTCAACACACGAATGCTGGGTCACATGGATATACAATTGTTCCTGAATATGAACGAGTGGTGCCCACGCCCGTCGGGTAGCGGACAGTGGACCCGCCGCGCATGGCAATAGTCGCGGTTTCTCTCCCAGGCTTACTTGTGACGACACAAATGTGCATACTAGTTTGAACCTAGGCGTGCTACCTCACGCAGCTCTTAAATTCAATTGAGGTCGTGAATGTGCGTGCTGTCGCACTTTCGCTCAAGTGGACACAAATTCTCGCGTCGTCTATGCTGTTCGAGTATTGCATGAAATGCAAAAATGAGCAACAATGAGCGCAGGCCTGATGGGTTAAAAATGTGAGTGCGTCAACCTGCATTACGGGGAATCGATCCTTAGATCTCCTGCACAGATGTCGGGCGCTCTTCCGAGTGAGCAAATGCGTTGATATATATATCCAAGCGTTTATACAAAACGTATTAATAGGCATACTACGAAGTAGACAATATTGACAACTTCATGTGTTGCAGTGCACCCGGACAGAATCGACGAAGGGGTTGGTTGACCTTTACCTTGCTGGACACCCGCATGAACGATGTTTATGCTGCTTCGTTTGGTTAAAGTATTGTCGTCATCTTTTACTGTGTGCTTCGCTTTATTCAAACACTTTTGAAATACTACGTAGTAATTGTTGCCGTTGTGGAGTGGAATGTATGATCGTGCTTCTTCATGTTGGACGGATCGCAATCAATACATGTGTATTTATTTCCACGTGGTTATGTTGGTGTTCATGTCTCAGGCACGGCACGGTTCGTCTCACTTGGCTCCCATCTGGGATACGATGGTATTCCGCCCGATGTGTTCTGGTTGCTCTTACGCCAGAATTCAAAGTGTCATAAACGACATGCACATGAAAGCATTGTCATGTGTGTACGAACCTGAGCATGTCCAGAGGGGTCGATCAATCGAATTCATAAAATTGACTACTTAAGACAACACGACCGTCGACAAGACAATACCACGAAAAAGATATATTCCGAAACAACAAGAAAATGTTATTATTTCATTTCAATGGGAAAACACGGCATTGGCTTCAAATCCTTGAGTTTGTCAAACCCTTCCATGGCTTTCAATAAGGGTTTGTTGGCCGTGCGCCAATCCAGCTCCAGCAAGCCTTCGTACTGATCGATCCGCGTGTCACCTGGATTGAACTCGTATTTGCTTTCGGGGTTCAAAGTCCACATGTACCCGCCAGCATAGTCTTCTTCGACAATCACCCGGATGGTCGAGTCAGTACATCGCTGCGTCGTCTTCCTGGGGTGGATGTCCTTGGAGTACAACCCGCCAAACTCACCCAGCACGACGGCAGGGCCAGCCTTGTCCTTGACCAAAAACCCAAACATGTCGAACATGGTGTTCTTCACACGGCCATACAACACTTCGTCGTCGAGTTCCTTATAGCCAATCACAGCACCATGTTTGCCCACGACCCCGCCACCATAGAGGTAATACTGGGGAAAGACCGCGGGCGTGTAGTAGTGCGGTGCATAGACGAGCTTGTTGGGTGAGCTAAACTTGGGGGGGTCCGTTTTCGCATTGTGTAGGCCCCCGCCAAACCAATCATAATAGCCATACTCTTTGCCATCCAAAGTGATAGTGTGTTGTTGGTTGATGCCTTCGACAAAGCCGAGCCACTGGGGGCAGCCCTTGTGCATTCGTGCGGCGATGCGTTCAGAGGCAGCACGAAAGTCGGTCTTCTTCCCATCGCCCCACGTGCCTTCATGGGGTTCGTTCTTCAAATCGACGCCGAGAATGTTCCAATACTCGTTCGAGCAGAGAGCTGTCGTCAGCCTAAACGCACAACGCATGAGCCACAACACCACACACCATTTTCAGAGGGTAGACCGTACATACATGTCGATGGATGTCATGAACTGTTCTTCTGTGGTGGTTTTGCCGTACCAGAGCGAGCCATCCGTGTTCATGAGGTTCAGCGTGTGCATCGACAGCATCACCGAGATACTTCGATACCCCAATCCCTTGACAATCGTTTGCACCAAACTCAAATAGCTCGTCAAATCCAGTGCGCGGTTCGTTTGGCGGTTGATAAACGACACATCGAGTGGCTTGTTGCCCAAAATGTTTTCCACGCAGAGCGGCAGACGGACACTGTTGAATTTGTTGGCACTCAAAAAGTTGGCGACGGCGTAGACCGTCGTGCCATTGTGGTCATTGTCCCAAAGGCCAAAGGGGGCCATCATACCCGTTTCCATGCCAAACCAGTTGA
>VJMH01005579.1:0-14140 GCA_009835185.1 Aphanomyces stellatus | reverse complement strand
GCGGTCCGATGCGGCTGGCTGTCGACGCGCGCCGCGAGCGCAACCTTGCCCGCCACAACGCGGTTGGCCTTCTTGCGCAAGTCCTGCGGGATCGATTGGATCAGCTCGCAGTTGAAGAGGATGCCCGTGTGCTTGAGCGTCGACATGGACGAATACCCCGAGAGCACTTGCTTGCGTTGGCCCAGCACTTGGATATTGCACGAGGGTATGCGACTGAGCTCGTCGACACCGCCGGCGAGACCGACCAATTGCGCCGTGATGCGCGTGCCGAGAAGGGCCGAGAGATTGGGTGCGAGAAAGTTCATGCGGCTTTCGACAAATCGCAAGACGAGCGTCTTCTCCGTGTCGAGCTCGAGGAGTTCCGTGCACGTTTCTTCGACGGTCGCGAGGTCCGCGGGCGAGAGGGGCTTGCCGGACGTCGTCGACCCCGTCACAGACACGCCCATAACTGTGGCACTCGGAAGGAGGGACGAGAGGTCGACGAGGGTCATGTCCATCTCATTCCCGATGCGCTGGACGACGCGCGCATAGTCCAAGGGACTGGACACGAGGGATTCGAGTTCGGGGAACTTTTTCGCGTAGAGCTCGACGAGGAAGCGATGCACGGCGATGATTTCGTCGTCCATTTTCACCATGAGATCGTTCGACGCGACAACCAAGTGATACTCAGCAGTATCGTCAGCCACACCCCACAGTGAGTGATGAAAATAAGTGCATCATACTGGAAGACACGATGAACGTTGTATCAAGGACAAGAAGTACCGCTTCTCAATTGCAAGATAAAAGACATGGCGATGTTCTCTTGGGTTTGAACTTGATCGTTCGACGGATGCTGTCATCTCGGGCTGCCACGTGTGAGTAGTTTATGGCAACTCATATGGTGGAGGAGTGACAAAATCCGTCCGAGAAAAATGACAAAACACGCAAGCTGCAGTCGCCAAGTGGTTTGAGCGCTTGAAATGGCGATATACTGAGCGGCTCTTGTCACTCGACACTCGTCAAACCCACATCCCATATTCACGCCAAGGCACGACGACATCGACGATGCCGAGCATGATGCGAACGTTCATGAGTCACCCGACGCTCAGCGCCGACTGGAGCGGCGACTACGAGGAAAAGTCGGCCGAGTGGTTCGAGCTTTTCCTCGATCTGATCGTCGTCGCGGCCTTCTCCAACACAGCCACGAAGCTCCAGCACGACCTGAGTCTCCCCGGCGTGCTCTACTTTCTCCTCCTCACGGGCCTCTACACCATGTGCTGGACGCTCTACGCCAACTTCCACGCGCGCTTCAATGAAAAGTCGCTCCTCCATTACGCCTACCTCTACGTCTTCCTCGTCGGACTTGGCGGGATGGTCCTTGCGGGCGACGCTGGCCACACGTTTACGATCGGCCTCGTCCTCGTCCACATCGCCCAAGTGCTCATGTACTCGACGGTTCACTCGCTTCTCCCCCGCGTGCGCGCTACGACGGTCGTTGACATTCTCTTCAATCTCTTCGCCATCGCCGTCCTCCTCCTCTCGCTCGTCTTGCCCGCGTCCTGGACGCTGCCGGCCTATGTCCTTGTCTACGTGGTCGAATCCATCGGGCGCTACGTCGCCGCCATCCTCGGCTGGTTCATGCCGCCGTCCCACATGCGCGTGCCCATGAACATTGACCACTTTAACGAACGCGTCGGCTGCCTCGTCATGGTCGCCCTTGGCGAAGCGGTCGTGAGCGCCATCATCAACTTTGACAAACCCGAGCTCTTGACGACGCGCTTCTTTGTCATGATGCAGCTCGCATTGCTTGTCATCTTTGCCATGGCCATGTACTACTTTGCCATCAAACCGCCGCGCGACTTCCACGCGCTGCGTCGCTCGGCCGTCGCCGGCATCACGTTTACGTGGCTCCATTTCCTCCTCTACCCGACTCTCCTCGCGATCGGCGTCGGTCTCAAATTCATCACCGCCGCCGTTCTCGCCGACACGCCGCTCCGCTCCATCCACGTCTGGCTCCTTTTTGGCTCGATCGCGCTCGCCCTCGTTGTCATGCTCGGCATCCGCCTCACCCACTACGGGGGCCGCCAGCCCTCACCGACGGACCCTGTCCCCGTCAAGCGCATCAAGAACGCCTGGTGGCTCCTCGTCGGCGTCTCGCCGCTCGTTTCGCTCCTCTGCGCCGCCCTACTCGTCGCGTTCTCTGGCGACGATGCGACGGATCCGCTGCATGCGCTGACGTTCGCGGCGCTCTTCAACGTCTTTTGGGTCTTGGTCGAGTCGGCCATGATGAACAAGCTCGTCGAACTTGGCTATGGCGGCCTCGGGGCCGAGGATGGAGAAGCCAAGGCGCTGCTCGACACCACATCGACCAAACAATAACGAACGAACGACCGCCGTGGGTTTCAATTTGAATTTGATGTGTCGGTCGTCTGTGTTGGTGTGGTCATAGCAATCAAGGGAACGCTGTGTTGCCGGGACTTTGACCCCGCTCAGGGCCTTGGGTGTTGGCGTCCTTGACTTGCCAATGATTTGGTTGCGTTCAGTTTCCCTGTTACCATGTTTATTCAGCTGTGTCCGAACGAGGATTTTGCGCATTCCAAGTCTCAACTTGAATCTAGCAACTTAATGACTTCCCCATGTCGAAGGGCAGGGGCTGCAACTGTGTGTCGGTTGAGTTGTTTGGCACGTCATCGTGAGCAGAACCCCATGAAAACAATCCAAACACACGTATCTATACAATTAACACTGCCGCCACGACACTTAGTTGTGCAAGAGATGGACGGACTCGCCTTTTTGCGGAGCGCCAGGCAGGTCCTGGCCCATTTCAACGAGGCGATTCATCATGGCAGTCTCGATGAGGATCCACACCAAGTTGAAGACCGCCGCCAGGACCAGCGCGTGGATCGGGTCGATGGAATCGTCCGGGGAGGAAGCGACGAGGGCGGCGGCGCAGACGAGCGGAAAGATGGGCGAGACGCCGACGACTACCCACCATGCGTACTTGATGCGCTTGGCTAGCTCAGGGTCGGTCGGCGCGGGCTGGCGGCCGCCGAAATGGCAGAGTCGAAGGCCTAACATGACGAGCAGGGTCGCGGCGATCCCGCCAAAGAGGAGCCAGACGTCGGCGGACGAGAGCGGCACGCCAACGAGGACGGCGGCAGTGGTGAACTTGAGGCCAACGCCGATCGAGAGAAGTGTGGGGACGAGGAGGTAATGGAGCCAGGCAAAGACGATGCCTGTGACGGCAGAGCGGCGCAGCGCGTGAAAGTCACGGACGGGTTGGATGGTAAAATAAAACATGGCCGTCGAGAAGAGGACAAGCAGGGCGAGCTGCATCATGAAGAAGAAGCGCGTCGTGAGGAGCTCAGGTTTGTCAAAGTTGATGATGGCGCTCACGACTGCTTCGCCGAGCGAGACCATGACGAGGCAGCCCACCCGTTCGTTGAAGTGGTCAATGTTCAACGGAATGCGATGGATTTCCATGGGGATCACGGCTTGGGTGCGCAGCTGGCCGACGACCAAACGACCGGCCGATTCAAAGGTCATGGCGAGGATATACGACGGCATGGTCCAGCTCTCGGGCAACGCAAGCGAGATGACAAGGGTGAGAGAGCTCATCGCGACGACAGAGATGTCTGTAAACACATTCGGCCGTACCTTGGGCAACAAGACGTAGATCGTGATGTACATGAAGAGAATGGAAACGCGTGCCAGGAGCATGCCGATGGTAAAGGCGGCGCCAGGTTCGCCCGCAAGCACCATGCCGCCAAGACCCGAGAGGAGGAGGTAGAGGTAGGCGTAATGGAGGAGAGACTTTTCGTTGAATCGTGCGTGGAAGTTGGTGAAGAGCATCCACGTCATTGTGTAGGCTGTCGTGAGGAGGACGAAGTAGAGAAAGCCGTGGAAGCTCAGGTCTTCCTTGAGTTTCTCCGTCACGTTGGAGCAGGCGGCGACCATGATTAAGTCAAGGAAGAGCTCGAACCACTGCGCAGACTTCTCCTCGTACTCGCCGCTCCAGTCGGCGCTCAGTGACGGCTGGCTCATGAACGTTCGCATCATCGTTGGCATCTTGGCAGAGGACGGCAAATGCAAAAATGTTCGCGTTTGGCATCCGGATACGGCAAACGTGTCACTTCGCTGGTTTTGTCAAACGCATTCAACATATTCTGGTTTTGACGATACGTTTCCCAAATTGTCCGAATTCCAATTCCAAGGTGATATAATTCCTTGTTGAAGCTGTTATAATACCACGAGTTTTGGCAGCGTCCACAATTCCCCACCCAACACACAAAATTCGACATCACTGCAGTGTCGACAACGCAGCACACTGCGCCGCACGGTCGCTGCAGGCTCAGTTTTTATTACCCCCAGAAGACACACACACGATGCCGCCCATGATGCGCACGTTCCTCAGCCAGCCGTCTCTCAGCGCCGACTGGAGCGGCGACTACGAAGAAAAGTCGGCCGAGTGGTTCGAGCTCTTCCTCGACTTGGTCATGGTCGCCGCGTGCTCCAACGTGGCCGAGGCCCTCAAGGAAGATCTGAGCGTCCGTGGTTTTGTCTACTTTGTCTTTCTCACGACCGTCTACACAGTCACGTGGACCCAGTACACCAACTTCCACGCGCGCTTCAACGAAAAATCCCTCCTCCATTACGCCTACCTCTACCTCTGGCTCGTCGGTCTTGGTGGCATGGTGCTCGCCGGCGCGCCCGGCGTCGCTTTCACCCTCGGCATGTCCCTCGTCCGTCTTGCCCAGCTCCTCATGTACATGACCATCTACATCCACCTCCCCATCGTCCGACCCAACGTCCATGTTGACATTGTTGTGTCGATCGTGAGCGCCACGATTCTCCTCACGTCGCTGGCCCTTCCGCCCGCGTGGACGATTCCAGCGTACGGCGTGACCATGTTGGTTGAGACAGTCGGACGCATTGGTTTGGCGCTCGCCCGATGGTTCGTGCCGAAGGAACTCCATCGCATCCCGCTCAACATTGACCACTACAGCGACCGCGTGGGCTGCCTCGTGCTTGTCACGCTAGGCGAAGCGGTCGTGAGCGCCATCATCCATTTTGACACGCCCGAGCTCCTCACCGCGCGCTTCTTTGTCATGATGCAGCTGGCATTGCTTGTCCTCTTCTCCACGGCCATGTTTTACTTTGCCATCCGCCCCATGCGCGATTTCCATGCGCTGCGCCGCTCGTCCGCCGCGGGCTTTGCCTTTGCGTGGCTCCATTACGCGCTCTACCCGACCCTACTCTCGATCGGCGTCGCGCTCAAATTCATCACGGGCGCCGTCCTCACGCATACACCGCTCGAGTCTGTCCATCTCTGGCTTCTCTTTGGCTCGATTTCAGCCGCCATGCTCATCTTCCTTGGCCTCCGCGTGGCCCATTTCGGCGGCCGCGAACCTGCACCGACCGACGCCGACTCGATCAAGCGCGTTAAGTACGCCTGGTGGGGCATCATTGCCCTCTCCCCGCTCTTCCCGCTCGCATGCGTCGCCGTCCTCGAAGGCCTTTCGCCGCAAGACGCGGATCCGATCCTCGCGCTCAGCCTCGCTGCTGCCTTCAACGTCCTCTGGACGATCGCCGAGACAGCCATGATGAATCGCCTCGTCGAGTTGGGGCATGACCACCGGCACTGGGGCAAGGAAGAGTCCGCGCCGCTCTTTGCCGCCGACGAGTCGGACGTGTACACACTCCCTTGAATCAAATGCAACCAAACATATGCCATAATCGAACTGCAATTGACAATGCAGGAGAGAAAAAGCCCTGGCCGTCTCTCAGCATTTCGAGGCCTCGACGTGATGAAGTCATGGAGCGTTACATCTCCACATTTCGGGTATCCGGATATGAAGACGAAAACGGACGTTTTGATTGGCCAAACTACCGTAATTCCGGATACGACAGATGGGAGTCGTTTCATATGTTCGTCATGGATTCACCTCCGGCACATTGCTTCCAACATGCTTCGCACGCTTGTGAGTCAACCTACCTTCAGCGCCGACTGGTCGAGTGACTACGAGGAGAAGTCTGCCGAGTGGTTTGAGCTCTTCTTGGACCTGCTCATGGTCTGCGCGTGCTCGAACGTTGCCGAGAAGCTCAAGGACGACTACAGCGTCGCGGGCGTTGTCTATTTTGCACTCATGCTCTCCATCTACTCGTGCAGCTGGAGCCTCTATATTTCCTTCCACGCGCGCTTCAACGAACGCTCGCTCCTCCACTACGTACTGCTCTACCCGTTCCTCTCTGGCCTCGGCGGCATGCTTCTCGCGAGCGACCCGGGCGCGGATTTTACAACCGGTCTCGTCTGGATGCGCACGGCCGCCTTCTTCATGTACACTTGGATCTACGCCATGCTACCTAAGGCGCGCCCGAGCATTTGGATCGACCTCGTCTTCCTCCTCGTCTCGCTTGTCCTCCTCTTCGCGAGCCTCGCCTTTGGCCGCGATGACAGCAGCGTCGTCGTCGTCTACGCTGCTGTTTGGGTCTGGGAAGTACCCGTCCATCTCTTCGTCGGGTGGAAAGGGTACGGCATTCCCACGGGCTGTCGCATTCCCTTTCACATTGACCACATGACGGAGCGCCTCGGCTGCCTCGTCATGGTCGTCCTCGGGGAGTCCGTCGTGAGCCTCGTCATCAACGTCCACGACAAGTCGCGCGTCACGCCGCGCTTCTTCAGCATGATGCAGTGGGCGATCGTTGTCATCTTCTCCATGGCGATCTTCTACTTTTCGGTCCAGCCGCCGCGCGACCTCCATGCGATGCGTCGCTCGATCTTTGCCGGCGTCGCCTTCAACTTTCTCCACTGGGCACTTTACCCGCCGCTGCTCGCCCTTGGCGTCGGCACCAAGTTTGTCTCGGAAGCAATCGTGAACGACACGACGCTCGAGTCACCCCACGTCTGGCTCCTCTTTGGCTCGACCGCGCTGTCGATGGCAATCATGTTCTCTCTCCGCCTCACGCACTTTATCGGCCGCCACCCTGCTCCCACGGACCCCCATCATGTCAAAATGATCAAGTATGGGTGGTGGGCAATCGTCGGCGCGTCACCGCTCCTCCCGCTCGCCTGCGCCGTCTTCTTGGAGTGGTCGTCCGACTATCAAGTCGATCCGATCATGGCGCTTCAAGTCCTCGGCATCTTCAACGTCATTTGGATCGTCATCGAGTCCATCGTGATCCACTACCTCAATGCCCATGGGCAGACGGGCTTTCGCAACAGCGCTGACGAAACTGCGCCCCTGGCAGCCAAGGCGCACCATATTCGCGATTGAAAGATCTAATATACGTGCATATGATTGGTCGATGCAATTTGAGTCGAGCCAATCCGTGGTCTGAATTTCGCCGCGCGCTGCGATTGGCTCGCGGGTGGTTGCACCATTTGAACGAGACAATGGCGGCACCGAACGCGGAGGCGGCGGCGGCGGCCGTGGGGGACTTGACGACGTTGGGTCTCTGGACAGACGGTCAAGAGGCCGACACCGTGACGAGGCGATCGATCCTCATCGTCGGGGACGGCAACTTTTCGTACGCATGCGCGTTCGTGCGGCACATCCTCGAGACCGACGCAAGACTGCTTGACCGCTTCTGCATCTTCGCGACGTCTCTCGACACACACGACGAGCTTCTCAAGATGTACCCTGGCGCCGCGGCGCATGTCCAAGAGCTGGAACGCCATCACGTAACCGTGCTGCATGGAATCAACGGCACCAAGCTCGAGTCCCACAAGGAAACGTTCGGCGTCGAGTCCTTCGACCGGATCGTCTTTAACTTTCCCCATTATGCCGAGGGAGGGAACAAGCGCAACAAGATCAACAAGCACCGGCAACTCCTGACCCAGTTCTTTGCGAGCTGCAGGTCCGTGCTCGCGTCGGACGGCACGATTTGGGTCACGCTCTGCGCGGGCCAAGGCGGCACGCCCGAGGAATCCATTGTGCGGCCGGTGGGCGACACGTGGCAAGTTGCGCAGTGCGCGGCGTCCGCGCGTCTGGTCTTGATGCACGTCCATGCCGCACCCACGGCCGCGCTCTTGACGCTCGGGTACAATAGCGTCGGCTACCGCCTCCAAGAGAAGGCGTTCCGAACGCATGCGAGTCTCACCCATGTCTTTTGCCGCGAATCTCTCGGCGTCCTCGCGTACCATGCACTGACGTGGACGCGCGACATCAGCTTCTGGACCGCCGCTGAGTTTAGCGAAGAGAAGCTGGCGGCCGTGCTGGACGAGATCTACGGTCCCAAGGTGAACATCGCCCTCGAACAGATCGACGCCTACACAAGCGACGACGGGCGAGATGCGCTGGGCTACCGCCTCACGCTCTCGTCCAAGACGATGGCGCTCTCCAAGGAATACGTCAACACCAAAACAGACGCCGCCGTAGACATCTTGGACACGCATGAGTGGTAACAGAGGAGCGATGTTGAGCTGAGGAGGCAGTAGTTGTCCATCGTAAAAAGGCGATCAGACGGCATGCGGAGTGCGATGGACGATGGGTGTGGCGAAAACTGAGACGACTATATACATCATGTCCTGCTAGCTGTCGTGATCTTCGACACAATTTAAACCAATCAAATGTATGATATTCGTGTAATTTCAATATTTTAACCAATCAGAATGTGATAGTGAACAGAGGAATTGTCGTCGTGTAATCGAAATGTCCTCGTGTCTCTACGGCCGGCCAACTTTGGTCGTCGATTAAACTTGACATTTGTATGGTTGTAGTCTCGACCGTTGATACAAACCTCGGCAGGGTGGGACGACTCCAGAGTGACAGTATCTTGAAATGTGGAACGAGGAAAGGAGGGCCAAGCGGGTGCGCACTGCATATTTACCTTTGCGAGAGCCACTTGCTCTCTCACGAAGCCCATGCGCGTTCGTCGCTGCTGCCGCTCGTACTTGCTCCTTCTCCTCGTCTTCGTCGCCAACGGCGTGAACAGTGGTGCGGCTGCGGCCAACACCACCACGTCAGGCATCCCCACAACTACCGCCACGCCAACGCCAACTGCATCCACGAGCACCCCCATGCCAACGACGACGACAACCGCACCAGCCACCACGACTGCATCCCCACCACCAACCACGACACTACCACCCACGACGACACCACCCACAACCACACCAACAACGATCGAGCCATCGACAACATCCGTCCCGTCGACGGAACCTCCAACCACAACTGTTTCTCCGCCCCCCACGACGACGACGACAACGACGACGACGACGACGGCTCCCACCACGACACCCATCCCAACCACGACGTTGGCGCTGCCTCCGCCTGCGAGTACCGACGCCGCGCCACCCATGTCCCCTGACACAACATCAACCTTTGTTGCCGCCACGCCATCGCCCGACGTCACAGTCCAGCGCGCCGCGTCTTCTTCTCCGCCGCTCTCGTCTGCCTCTCCATCGTCGTCGTCGTCCAGTGTCGTCTTGACAGTTATCGCGGTCCTCGCCAGCATCTCGCTCTGTGTCTTGGTCGGCGTCCTCGTCCATCTCCGTCGCACGAGACGCGTGCCCGAGAAGGAAAGCACGGCCTTGGGTGGTCCGTCGCCATGGCTCGACTCGTCCTACTGCCTTTCGGTCTTCGATTCGCTCACGATGCCCCCGCCCGACTCGCTCCATCTTCCCACCTACACCTGTGACGCCACCGCTTCGTCCACGTCCTCGAATGTCTTGTCCACTAGTTTTAGCCCCGGCCGTCCCACATTTACCATCCAGGAGGCCCATTTTTAAGTTAATGTTTTCTGTTGTCTCTGCATGCTGAGTTTTGCATGTGGAGGTGATGCCGACCCGGGGCACGTCATGTCTTGGTACAAGCACCGCGGGATCGAAATTGAATGAGTCGTGAGTACCCGCGATGCGACTCGGATGGAGCCACAGGGCAATGGGTTGCAAGAAGCTGTTGACGAGGCAAACACATGCAGATGGTCCATGATGTCAACCCACATAAACTCATGGCAACCCACGATCGTTCGTTCGTTCGAGGTCTTTCCGTTGGCAGCTGTCAACTCCTTGTAATTGATGATGCTCTGGTCGAATGACGAAAAAAACTCCCATTCGCATCTACGTTTGCAGGGAGCCACTCGTTCCGCGGTCCAGAGAACGTTGGCAATCTGAATGTCGGCGCTTCCTGCGGCTGGGGTTTGCCATTGGCAACAAATGGACATGGAACGCTCAAGGTCTATCTCACCAACACGAGGTCACGTTGGCCAGTATCGTCGACTCGACCATGCTGGATGCAACGAACTTGCACAAGAGGATGGAGAGTGGACAGTTCGAACACAATGCGCCATGATAGGACGACTGATTCAGGTCGCGCGATAGCTCCGAAAACGAGTTGACTAGAGACAATTGGAATGTGTGCAATTCTAATGTGTTTATTTCGACTGAATGATTGGGTCGTTGATCTCATGTTTCATTGACGTCGTGGTGCAACGAGCGAGTACAACTCAGTGCCTGCCAGCTTCCTCCACAGGAATTTCGTTGAGAGTTACAGAACTCAGTGCCCTCCTGGGTAATAAACGGCCAAGTCAATGCTGGTGACATTTCCACACAGTAGAAAAGGACAATACATTACGTTTATATAAAGACAAAATTGTGGTACGAATCTACGAGTCTAGTCCTTGCAGCCGTGGCCACCGGCGAAGCGCAAGCACTTGGTCGATTGGAACATGGTCAACAAGTTGGACGTGACAGCCATGGAGAGGGTGACGAAGCCACCGACGAGCGCACAGGCACCCACGGTCGGGTAGAGACCGCCGTCCTTCTTCCACTCGGCCAACATCTTCTTCTGGGTCGGGTAGAACACGACCAACGTCGTGGCAAAGATCGTAAAGCAGTAGTAGATGGCATAACTGATGGCGACTTGATCACGCGCGTCCTTGTCGTCGCGGATGACATCATCTTCCGTGATGCGGAATTGATCCGAGATCAAGTTGGTAATCATCGTGCCAAACGGCGTCGCCATGTTGGAGCACGTGGTCAAGAGACCGTAGATCATACCTTCGTTGCCAACGTCGGCGACTTCGACAATGGCAAAGGTCGTAATGATAAACTGGACAGCCTGGGGCACGTTTTCAACCAAGGGGACACCGAGGTAGAACCACTGGTTGCGAACAACGTCGTAGATGGTCAAGTATTGCACGACCGAGTCGATGGCGTTCGTGCCCAAGGTCGTGATGACCAACCACATGCGCCAGTTCCACATGGTGCCCCACTTGCCCATGACAGCCAAGATGGTGGCAAAGATGAGCGAGCCGATGGCAGACATGATCGAATAGTTGACGTTGGCGACACCAGCCCAGTTGGATTGGACAAAACCAGAGGCCGTGGTCGAGCAGTTGAAAGCAAACAAGTTGAAGAAGAAGTTGAAGAGCATGAGTTGCCACACGCAACGCTTTTGGATCAACCCCCAGAGCTGACTGCGGTAGTCGGCCCAGCGCACAGCCGACATCTTGCGGTCGACGATGAAAAAGTACGTCATTGGCACCGCGCAGAACGAAGGCACGCAAAGCATGATGAAAAAGTTGTTCAAGCCCATGTCCCAGTCGAACGTGCCTTGGTACTTGTCCGAGTTCAAGCAAATGCCGACAATCAAAGTTGTCGTCAACGACGTGAGGGTGCGGGTGCCGTAGATCAACGTCTGCATTCGGCCGCGGACTTGCTCGGGTTCACGTTGGGCGTACTCGACGACCATGGCATCGGCGGGCACATCGGCAAAGATATAACTGATCGTCGCCAACGCGCACAAGAGACCAATGCGAGTGCCCTTGGTGTTGACTTCGACGTTGTACGGGTCGTCCTTGGGGAGCTTCAAGTTGTATGGCTCACCATGGCTCATGCAGCCCAAAACCAACAAACAGACACCGCAGACGAACCAGCCGATCATCATGTAGCCCTTGCGGCGGTAGCCAAAGATAGGAAACACATCCGAGATGATCCCGACAAACACCTTGAACGACCAGCCCAAACTGATCAAGGCCTTGGCCGACGAGTATTGGGCACCCGAAACGTGAAAGTATTGGATCAAGATCGAGTACGGCACGTACGGCAAGGCACCATAGACGATGCCAACGCAGAAATATTGACCAAGGATGGCCAGCACTTCGGGGCTCGTATAGATGGGGGCGCCTCCGTCACGCAAGGCGCCATCTTCGAGGTCGTTGGGGGTCTTGTTGTCGACGTAGTTGCCGTCGGCGTCGGCCTTGGTGCGATCAGCACTGAGGTACGAGAGGCGTTCTTGGATCTCCAATCCGCCGGGGGCTTTCGTTTGCATAGCGGAGTGTTGTGGTCGACGATGCAAATTGAAGAGTGAGAATGGGGGGCAGAGAACGGAACCACCACCTCATGAATGTGGCGCAGGACTGCAAACCTGATCGCGAGCGAGACGCCGGGGTCCGTTCCTTGTTTTATGTCCTGAGTTGGGCCACATGGTGGCGTTCTTGAAGGTACACCAGGTACACCTTGTGAGTGCTTTTTTATCTCGAGTGTTGAAAATGTCGCTTCTTTTGGATGCAGTGGACACGATATTTCAAATAGAATGGTGATTGTGAGAATGTAGGTCCGACAGTTGTACTTATTGGTGTCAGATCTCAGGCTGTGTGGACTGCGTTGAATTTGTTTGTGGTTTCTTCGTGGCAGATCATCTACATCGCCGTCCTTCTTCTAGTCGACGCAAAAAGCTCGTGTGTAGAATGGCCAAAATGAGTCGCGCATTTTGTGCACCAAGTGTGCTCTGAATCGGTGCTGGGGGGGAATATCCTGTCATCTGTGCGGATTTCGATTTTATTTCCAAGATCAGCCCCTCACACACGAACACACACGTGGGTTTTGTCGAATTTACTTGAATACGATCAAACCACCGCGCTATTGAAACACGAAGTACGTGTGCGAGGGACAAAATATACTATAGTAACGAATACAAAATCGAAACCCGACTTGGCGTTCTCATGTTGGATGGTTAGCAAGGTACCTTCAACACAAACACATGTCGCCCGATCGGAAGATGAACCTGATCTGTGTGTGAACCTGGTAGAGAGAAGGTAAAATTTCAAGGAGGGAATGGTGAAAGCATTTCAAAGCTACAAGCACACGCGGGCAGGTCGAAATACGTATTTCGCAATTGAGCTAGATTGTAGCGTCTTGTTGCGACGAATGACTCCTCTTTTCTTGTTGTGGAGACCGCAGACTCTTGTATTTTTGCTTCGGTACCTACTTTGTTGTTGGCTGTGAACACGATCTGAGTAACGATCGTCAACACCATATGGACGATATAGACGACCCCAAATTCACGGCAAACAAGAATTTTAAAGGCTCACCGTGGACCCACCGCTGGACCTGCCACACAATCAGCGACATTGTGCAAGTGCACTAACTGCTTTGGCCCATGTGCGATCCAGATAGATGGAAAGTTAAATAATAATGCATGCGAAAACGCCCACAGCAACCACGTGCGATTATCATCAATGCCACGTTCACTTCATCGACCCAAGCACCCCAGACGACAACGACAAATGTAGCGCCGACAAAAGCAAATGCCAAGTGATCTACTCGGAGCCTCCGAAGTGGTAGCCGAGTGGGCAATTCCTACAGGACGACGAATGTTCTGTTCGTCTCAAGTACGTTTGAGGGGCTTCTAAGTGAGTGGGTCAAACGGGTCGGAAATGAAATTGCCCCGCGACGGCGCCCGGCCTGCGGCACGCCTTGCTGTGCAGTCCATGCCACATGTGTAAGCCCTTGTAAGAAGATGATTTCAAGTAGTTGAATATTTTGCCTACCATAAGGCTTTCTCTATGTTATGGCTGCTACATTTTATGGCTGCTTCAACAAAAGCAAAACCAATGAGATCCAGTAGTCCATGGAACAGCTCTCGTTGCTCTAATTGGTCCAGCCAGCCGCAGCTCCGAGGCAGCCTAAAATGTTATTGATCACTTTTCAATTTGCCTCGGCAACGTCGCACCATTAATTGCCAAAGCCCACATAGTGTGTCCGAAACAGGATTTTCATTCCCAAGGCGCAGGAGCCGTGGCTCGCTGCTGAGTGCGCCGGTAGGTTGCTCGTACGCTTGATCGGACATGTCCATTCACCACCATTTTCGGCATCGGCTGCTGGAAGGTCCGCCAACAACGTGTAGATTATGGCGAAAGAATACGACTCTCAGCCGCT
>VJMH01005578.1:0-17536 GCA_009835185.1 Aphanomyces stellatus | reverse complement strand
CCCTTTCACCGCACCGTCAAAATTGTCCCTGGTTGACCATGTTCACATCCACGTTCCCGGCGGACACAAGCATGTGAAGCCAGCAACTTGGTTCGTGAGTCACGCGTGGAGCTACTTGTACTTGGATGTGGTCGATGCGTTGAGTGACTTTTTCAACGAAGAAGGGGTGGACGGCGACGCGATCGCAGTGTGGTTTTGCATGTTCAACAACAACCAACACGAAATCCAGGGCGAAGTCCAGCCTTTCCAGTACTGGGTGGACGCGTTTCAGTCTGCGCTCAAGGCCATTGGGAATGTCGTGATGGTGCTGAGTCCATGGAACAACCCGACGACATTGACGAGAACGTGGTGTGTGTTTGAGATTTACGTGGCGATTGTGACCAAGTCAAGGTTTGAAGTGGCTTTGGGAAAGGCCCAAAAGCAAGAGTTTCTTCAAGACATTCAAGACGATGGTGCCCGCGAAAGAATGCTTGCAACAATCAAAAGCGAAACCTCGCAAACGGCAGTAGCCAGTGACCGCGACAACATATTCAACCTCATGAAAATAGCCAACATTGGGTTTCTGGATTTGGATCGAATGTTGTTTGACGTGTTGGAGCAATGGATCATTCGCACGGTGCAGGCTCAAGTAGAAACGGGAACGTTGGCAGAACAAGCGCAGTGGTTGCATGTCCTGGGCAAAATCTTCAACGACAAGGCCCAACTCGACAAAGCCAAAGATTATTTTTCCAAGTCCATTGACATCTATCGAAGCGAGTTGCATTGCACCGACCCAAACATGTGGAAGGTAGTTGCCCACGCGGCAGCGGCGGAAGGCATGAGTGGCCAACCCCGCGACATCTGGGCACCTATGTTTGAAGAAGCAATGGCACGTCAGATTGACTTATTTGGCAAAGACAATTTGGACACGTTGTTGACCATGTACGAGTTTGGGTTGCGCTGTTATTACAACGACAGCAATGGTGTTGCTGCCATGGCTCTCTTGACCGAGTGTTTTGAACGCAGCGAACGGCTTGTCGGGGATACCAACACTCTTGTCATGGACACGATGAATGCGATTTGAACGAAAACGACCTCGTGGCGGCTGAAACGTGGTTGGCTGGTTGCAATGCCAAGTGCCAACGGACTTTGGGCAAGGACCACCAGTTGACAGTAGTTTCGGGGAGCAATTTGGCCATTTGTTACATGTGCCAAGGTATATATGGCTTGGCCTTGGCCAAAGTGATGGCGGCCTACGAAAGCCAACGGCGCACGCTTGGTCCCAACGACGAAACCATGTGGCGTCGTCTGTGTCTTGCCGGTCAAATCCTAACCCTCGATGGTCAGTACGACGCTGCGGAAGCCGTGCTCCTCGACTGCATCGATGCGGGAACACGCTTGGCTCAGTCCAAGCATCAGAATACTGTCTGTACGTACCTCGTGATTCGACCTTGACGTCATAGGAGCGGTTGGCCAATTCGCGATTGGCCGCCTCTACCTCTGTACGGGTAAATTCACAGAGGCAGACCAGCATTTCACGACCGCGGTGCAAGCATTCAAAGACGCGTACGGGCCAACAAACATGGCCGTGCGGACCTCCGTCGCGTGGCACTACCTCCTCATGGAGGCCACCAATGCCTTGGACGATGTGAATTGCCTTGCCAACCTCGAAGCGACCTTGAAACAAGCTGGGATGTACCACGAGACGTGGTCCGAGCATGCATGCCACGGTTGTTTTCGTCCGATTGGGGGACTCTATTTCACATGCACGAAATGCCCCGTGCATGCCTGGCGCTTTTGCTGTGCTTGCGTCAACGAGCTACAAGGACCAGCGTCATTCTGCGCCCATGGCCCTGCTGCTTTGAGAGCGTTGAAGCCTCCAGCCCGACAACTCCAAGAAATACGACTAGCTCGACTCGCCCAAGAGGCCAAGTGGGATCAGTATGACTTTTATCGTCACACGTACGAAAACTACTGCCAAGAAAACGCTGTTGCCCAAGTGGATCAAGTGCCTCATGCGCAAATGTGCCCCCTTTGCGGTGGCAGCCATGGTTGAGTTTTGTTGACACGTGCCAAGGATGTTGGAACAAGCCAGCGTCTAGTCGCGATACAAACTAGGACATATGTCTAGAAAAGATTGATATATTTTCATTCCGTTGTGGCTGTTGCAGTCGTCTACGGGGCTGCGTGGATGAGGGCCAATTCTTCCGACGAAAACAACGAGCAAGCCAATCGATTTTGAAGGATTTCCAAAAACATGCGCACACCAATGGGTAAAATCGCATCGTTGAAGTCGAACTACATCCATCATAAACACCACGGAAATAAATCAAGTATTCGTACCGTGTCGCTGTGAATCGTTCGGTTCTGGAGTTCGTTCTAGAATCCAAGTATAAGTTTAAAAATTATTGACTATGTAAATAGTACCTCGTCCTTGGTACCAATAAAGTAAAAACAACCCGGTCGTTCGTGCAAAAAGAATGCAAAATCCTCCGACGCACAACACGGCAGACCTTCGGCCCCGACATTCTCGGCCCCAAGTACTTTCTGGGCCAAGGATTCCACGATTTGGCTCTGGTCTGGGGAGTTCAACACAACGGGGTAGCCATCTCGATACTCGATCGAGCCTTCAACGTCATAAGCCGCGCATGTGTGTTTGACAATGTCCGACATACCTACATTAAGATCAAATATTGTTTCTGTGCGTTGCCGTACGTTGCTGAATGATTGCGTAAACTTGAGGGGAAAAGTCACGCGTGGTGCCTGATAACGTCACAGTCGACGGGATGACATTGTCAGCTTCGCCTCCATGAATTTGGGTGATCGAGAGCACCCCGCTGTCGTGGGCCGAAATGTTGCGACTCAAAATCGTTTGCATCGCAACGACAACGTGTCCCGCCGCCACGATCGGATCCTAACACGTCATCGTGACATCTCCAGATTGCGTCAACACAACAAACCTTGGTTTGATGCGGAGCGGACCCATGGCCGCCGGGACCCTTGATCGTGATTGTAAACCGCGCGGAATGAGACATCATGGGCCCAGCCTTCACACGAATGCTTCCAAGAGGATTGGTAAAGTTGTGGTAACCATACACTTCATCAACGCCGTCCAAGCAGCCATCGCGGATCATGGCGGGGGCACCAAAGTGTCCTTCCTCGGCCGGCTGGAAGAGCAGGCGAACAACCGACTGCGGAGGTAGCAAGTGTCGCCGCTGGTTAACCAAGACTGCGAACCCGAGAAGCGTCGTCATGTGTCCATCGTGGCCGCACATGTGCGCGCACTTGGCGTTCTTGGACTCGTACGGGAGATGCGGGTTGCGTTCCGTCATGGGGAGGGCGTCCATGTCCGCTCGGAAGGCGATGCACTTCAACGCCGAAGTTGCATTTGAGGCCCCTTCCGTCGGTCCAAAGATGTCCACGACAAGACCTACAGTGAGAACTCAGCTGACGAGTCTCATTGGGCGACGAGAGGCATGTATTGTTCGTACCTGTGGTCGCAACATGCTTGATGTTCTCCGCGGGAATATGCGCTTCCTTGGTCAAGTACTCTTCCAGCGCATCGCGTGTCTTGAACTCCTGGAAACTTCCTTCGGGGCGCTCGTGTAGTGCATGGCGGACGTCGCGCAGACCCGCAAAAAAGGCTTCGAAAGTGGGTGCACTCATGGGGGTGAAGTTCTCAAATGATTGTTTGCGCTCTTCTGTCGTCATCCGGATAACGATAGTTGTTACCCGGTTATCTTGGCAGGATTAAGACTCAACTTCAACCTGATGGTCCAACTTTTACAGCAACCCACAGTCAAGTTCAAATCCCAACCCCTTCTTCGGGCCAAATACACGCCATAGTCCAAGAACATTCCGCGTATGCCAGGAAGGTTTGTGGAACACATTCCATTTCGTACTAGTATTTGAGATTGTTAGTAGTGATGAGTCTTGGTGTACGACGGCGACGGCGTGAGGATGGCATCGAGTCCTCGTTCGTCTGTCTTTTGTTGGTTCTTTTTCTTCCAGACAATAAAGGCAGCGACGACGGCGAGTCCGATCGGACCACCGACGAGGGCCAATCCAAGCGTCGTCGACGACGGTGATGACGCCGACGACGTGGCTTCGTCCTTCGCTTGCATGCTCGTCGTCGTCTTGGCCGCACAATTGGTGTGGGGGTTGGCCACAAGGGGCTGCGAGTTGCCAAAGGCCGTGTCGAGCGGCAGTGCGTAGACAGCATTGGCCGAGTCGATGAGAAGATATCCGGTTGCGAGCGAGATGGTATGGATTTCCGCGTCGCCTTCGAGGCGGCCGAGAAGTTCGCCCGCGGGATCAAATGCATAAATGTTGTTGCACATGACCACGTACACAAAGCCATCGCTGTCGACTTTGACCGACGTTGGGTACTGCCGGACACAAGTGACGTTGGGCAACGAGGTCAAGCCAGTTACGTTGCGTGGGTTCTTCTTGAAGTCAAAGAATGTTTGACCGCAGGCTTTGGTCCCATTCGCCGTCAACTGGAACACCTTGACGTACGGCGCTTTCGCGTCGGCATTTGCCACATACATGACATCTTCATCGGGCGAAAACGCAATGCTGCGAGGCCGGGTCATGGTCGCATCCAACACCGTTGTTGTGGTGGAGGTGCGCAGAAAGACACCGTTGAACGGGAGCTCGCGTTTCGAATCCAAGACCTTCACATCCGTCGACAAGAATTCATCCAAGGTCGATGCCAATGCAAAAGGACTGTCGGTAAAGTAGAGGTTCCCGAGAGACGTAAACGTGACGTCGGCAGGTCCATTGAATCGTTTGCCGCGGAATCGAACGAGCCAATCCAGCACACGACCGTCGCACGATTGTGACTGGACGTAGTTGAGTTTGCCGATGCTGCGACCTCCCGTCCGCGCAACATACAATTGCTTTGACGTTGGGTCGACACTCAGCCCACCACAGCCAGGGTTGTACACGTCCCCGCATCCGTTGGGGCTGTTTTGGGCATTACAACCCGCCGTCACCGACACCGTGTCCACTTTCACCGTGTAGTCATAGCAAAGTCCGTCGGCATCGGGTTCCTTGGAGCCAAAGAGGGTCGTGGTGGCCGCCGATGTGGTTGCCGAAGGCTTTTGCGACACGTACGAGACCAGCGCATTCGTTTGGGCGTTGCAAAACATCAAGTTGAGCGTAAAGTCCGAGGCGGCCAATCGGCGGCGGCCATTCATAGCAGGTTTGGAACTGTCGGTGAGCGTCACCATGGATTCAATCGCGCTCAGCTGGCGGTAGTTGTTGTTTGCGGACGTATCGGTGGATTGTTGGGCTTGTTGGCGGAGGATCGCCAGTACGTCGACGGGCTTGGTAGCGTCAGCAGCATTGACATTGGTACCAGGAAGCGAGTTGGGAGACGGCGTCGACCCAGACGCCGTGTTGGGAGCAGGGGTGGAACCACCGTTGGAATTGGTTGAAGTAGTAGCGCCACCGTTGGAATTGGGAGAAGGGGTGGAACCAGTAGCGGCGTTAGGCGCAGGGGTGGAACCAACATCATTAGGAGAAGGGGTGGAGCCAGCGGCATTGGGGGCAGGGGTGGCGCCACCATTCGAATTAGGAGAAGGAGTGGAACCGCCGTTGGAATTGGTAGTGCCACCGTTGGAATTGGGAGAAGGAGTGGAACCTGAAGCTGCATTAGGCGCGGGGGTGGAACCAGTAGCAGCATTTGGCGCAGGGGTGGAACCAGCAGCATTGGGAGAAGGTGTAGAGCCCCCGTTGGAATTGGGAGAAGGGGTGAAACCAGCAGCATTGGGAGAAGGTGTAGAGCCACCGTTGGAGTTGGGAGAAGGGGTAGCGGTATTCGGTGCTGGGGTCGCGCTGCCGGCAGTGCTGGGAGACGTGGTGGTGGCACCAGTGGCAGTATTAGGAGCAGGAGTGGAGCCATCGGCCGATTTGGGGGCGGCAGTGGTGCCAGTGGCGGTGTTGGGAGCAGGAGTAGAACCAGTAGAGGGAGTACTCGTCACAGACGCTCCATCGGTGGCAGTAGTCGATCCTGGAGTGAGTGTGGTCGCTTGGGCGTTGGTTGTGCTGTCGTTGCGTGCGGTCGATGGCGGTGCCGTGATGACATTGTCTGTGGTTCTGTTGGTGCCGTTCTTGAGGTACGGTTCAAAGAAGATCGAGAGATTGAATCGAAAGAGCGGCGGGTTCGTCGTCTCATTGGGAACTGTGATGGGCGACACACGGCCTTGCAACTGGCGCGCGGGCGCAGGAGTCGGCGCCACGGTGGGCTTGGTCCCCGCGGGTGTCGGGGCGGGCGCGCCTCCCGCGTACGAGATCTTGAGCGGATTCACGGGCGACTGGATGAACGTGAGTGGAAGGTCGGATTCAGGGTACTTGTCGTAAAGGATGGCGCTGAGTTTCAGGCCATCGGTCGAGGCGAGGAAGGCCGCGGCGGCCGCGGCACCAAGAAGGAGTTTCATTGGCGCGCCAGCGAGAAAGTTTGGAAATGCGGGTCGTTGGAAGCTGGGAAGCTGGCATCTTGCCCACGCACCACCTGTCGCAGCTGGGTTCAGTGGCTTACAACAGTCAGTCAAGTCAACGGCCATGCGACACGCATTGTTGGTTCGTTCGAGCAGAGTCGTTAAAGTATCTATACTTTAACGACTCTGCTTAGAATTCGTACGTATACGTTTTACATGTTTATCGTGAAGGTTAAACTACATGAGGATCAATTGACCAGATTAATTGTACTCTCATCCACATAGAGAACATTATATGCTTGTCGAAGCTTGTGGAGTACCAGCGCACGGTCTCGGAAGAAGGAAACTTCCTGAAATCCCCAAGCACCATAAACTGCAAAGTACAAAACACCTAGTACGTTTTATTTTCAAATGACAGTTTTATAATGTTTGTTGCTTCCTCTTTAACAGAAGACATCAAAATTTCGAGCTTGCAACTGCATATTTTTCATAGGCATTTTTGTATGACCAAAAGTCCGTCGTGAGATTCAAGCCTTTCTGCATGCGGTCGTTGATGGATACGTCTCTCTAAAGTACGTTAGTTCAGAAAGACTGCACCGGATCGCGAAGCAATGGGCCAACCTTTGCAAATGGAAACATACAACGGTTGTTACTCAGCAATTGACCACGAAACACGTTTCAAAGCAATGCATGTCCCATTGCTAAAATGGTAGGCGAACTTAACAACGTGTATTTGCTTCCAATCCAATAAAAAGTCGTCCGATCGAACCGGCCACCGAAGCTGACAAGCTGACGACGCCGTTCCCACGCAAACAACGAGCAGAGAGATTGCATGTGTCTCGCGGACGTACTTGACAATGTGAGAGCCCAACACAAATCCCTCAAATAATAGTTTGACAGGAATGCAGTGTTTTAGTGTGTGTGCGCGGTAAGGGCGACGACGGCCCCTGCTTGGAGCCTTGGCCCCATGCTCATTGTTGCGTTCAGTCACCAGGAAAAGGAAAAGAAAATATCTCCTCTCCAAGGACGAACGCATGTGAGGTTGTTGTGAGCACTGATACTAGTACGTTATGGACGAACGCAGGTCGAACATTTGTTGTCAGTCGATGACAACCGAAACTTGTGACCCTCTAGTCCCCCGACGGTTTTGTTGCCCACTAAATTCGACCGCTTGGAGCCAAAAGGTCTCAAACAAATTTGCACAGTTGAAAACCTCCATGCAGTCGACAGGCAAATGCCATAAATGGTCGAGACATAAGCAAGACACCTCGACGGTGTGATGTTTCTCTTCAGTGTATCAGGATTTCTGATGCGCTATTTGTTTTTATGACGGACGAATTCATTGGCACTCATTCCTGATTCAGGAATGAATTGCAATGAATGAAAATAGTTTCGTCCGTCACACTTGTTGGTATCATCCTGGTTGACCCCAAGAAATAATCCATTACAGCAGCGTTTTTCTTCCACACAGTTGTTCAATCATTCTCCCCTCAATTCATGCACCATAAAAGTTGCATACTTCAAAAAGCACAGCGAACTGGTTCCTGCGGCAAAAACTGTGTTTGTCGGCCCCTAATTTTTTTAGATCGGGTACTACCACGAAACCGAAGTGTACCATTCACCACATCATATCAATTCTCGACTTAGGCCACCGTACTGTTTGACATCGGTGGCACCTTTCCTCGACCATTGGGGCCTCCATTTTGCAAAATGTCCGTTGGTTTCCTCCATTCTGGTCATTTGGACAGATTCAACGTCCCATCGTTTGTTAGAAGTGTTTTAGGAGGACACACACATGGGTCGCAGCATCTGTAAGGTCCGGTCACGAGGTATTAGCTGCGCCATAATTAGCGAGGTATTCTTTTCACTATGCGAGCCCAGGCTTGGCTTGGGAATTGCGAAGTTACACGCAGCACCTGTGGATCTTCAGCACGATTTTTCCACGATTGAAATGGAAGTATCAAAAATCGCGTTGTCATTTCAGAGTCTAGCTTGGGCGGTGCATGTTTTGCATTTTTAGAGGCCGACAAAACATTGGCCTTTAAATTGAAGATTGTTCTCTCCTCTAATAGTTAAAGTCCCGCTCAGCCCTCCACCTCCACTCAATTCACTGCGGTTGCATCACAAAGTCGTCGGAGTTGACCATAAACTAGTATGATACAAATTCCTTTCTTTTGTTTCCATCAACGTACACGAGAATTTTGCCGATACTTCTGCTTCTTGGATGATAAATATCAAATTATCATTCATGGTTGTGTGGCTACGAAAATGCCTCATGAAGAGGAACTTCCTTTTTGGTGAATCTTGTTTGTACGCGTATGTGGCGACACATTCGTCCGTCAACGCATCGCGACAGGGGGTGATTGTAGAAGTACTCAACTAAGGGAAATTAGCATTTCATATCCGGATAAATACCCATGAAACGCAAAGTGAGGTGCGAAATTTAGGCGATATTTACCTTACAAAAGTGTATACAATCCGACCTTCACTGTGTTGGATCGCCAGCTGCCGACCGCACGTGAGGAATCCTCCTTCATTTTAGAATTTCCCGTCCAAGGCTCAAATCTCGAGATGGGAGCCACTTCAAGCTACGTGTACAAGGAGTCAACGTCCCTGAGCAGCCTCATCAGCTTCATGAAGGACCCCCGCACCGCGCTCCTTGACAGCCGCAACTACTACGGTGACGTCTTCCTCATCGAAAGTGCGCTTGTGGGTACCAAGATCGCGGGCCTCTGCGGACCGGAAGCGTTGCAGCAGTTCGAAGCGAAGCTGCTGGACGGTTCCCTCGTCAAAGATGGCGCCTTCCCTCCGTCTATTGTCGATCTTCTGGGGCCGGTCATGAGTACGTTGGACGGCGACGCCCACGACCGGAAGAAGGCGGCGATCGTCGACGCATTGTCCCCCGAGAAATTGGCGCTGTACAAACCCATCATCCGCCGCATCGTCCAAACCGAACATGCGGTATGGGGCGCCCACGGCGGGTCGATTTCCATCGCGGTCAACACCAAGGAACTCGTGTTCAAGGTGCTCATGGCAGTCTTGTACGGCCTCGAAGGCAACTACGACGCATACCGGAGCTACGTCGATGACTTTGTCGCGTCGATCAAGAATTCCGCCAAGGTCGCTGACGCCTATGGACTCGAATGCCGCAAGCAGTTTGTCGATGAGATCATCAACCCCGCGCTCGACGCCGCGAAAGCGCGTGCCGCTACCAACACATCCAAGGCCAGCGTCTTGGATTTCCTCGTCGCAGCCAACGAACTCTCGGACGAAGATATTCGCACGGAAGGGTTCCACGTCATGTTTGCTGGCTTTGGGGGTCTCGCGACGATGACGACCAACATGGTCACAGCCGCCGTGACGCACGCCGACGCCCGCGCCAAGCTCTTTGCGGCCCGCGATGAATTCGTGCACAAGTTTGGCGACGACCGATGGGACCATTTCGAGAGTTTGGGGTACGCGAACCAGTTCATCTTGGAAGTGAAGCGCGTGTACGTGGCCGGCCCGACGCAAACGTATGCGAAAGCAACGCGCGACGTCGAGATCGTGACCAAGCACGGCGTGTTCAAGATTCCCAAAGGCACGCTCGTCATGGCGGGGTTGGAAGCGACCAACAAGGACCCGGATGTGTGGACCAACCCCCAATCGTTCGACCCGGACCGGTTCCTCGCGTTTGACATTGAAAAAGAGCAGTACAAGTTTTGCCCCCATAGCTTTGGGACGGCCAAAACGCGCCGATGTGCTGGCGAACAGCTCAGCACGCTTGTCTTGCAAACTGTGCTCGTGTCGTACTTTGACTATGTGTGGAAAATGATCCCCAACCAAGATTACTCGCTCGAACCCAATTCGGTGACGGCCGTCCCCCAAGGCAAGCTCATGGCTGTGGGCTTCCAGCCCAACAAGGACGGGAAAGCCAAATTTGGACTCGCTGGCACGGAAGAAGACTGGAAATTTCTGCGTCGGCCAGACGTGCAAGAATTGACCGGTAAGGTGGTACAATTGTGTTTTTGTATTAACTGACATGTGTAGGCCACTCGACGACGGAATATTTCGACGATTCGCGCCTGGATTTGTGGACGCGGTTGATGATTAAACTCATTTCCAAGAAACAGCGGCTTTGGAATCGCCCGTATGCCAATAGCGCGTTGACGATTCCCAAGGAGCAAGTCGAACTTGAAAAAATCACACTCATCCAAACCAACATTCAAGTTCCCATCGTCGACGAAGATTGGCCGTGTCAACCGTGGCTTGAAATCAAGCAATCCAACATGTTGCGCGACTACGCTCCCTTTGTGGATGATTTCAACCATCCGTGGCTCCCGGCCGAAGACGGCGAACGATATGTCATGAGCAAGGTAGTCTTATTGTCGACTCTTTTCTGATGCAAAGATTAGGTGGGACACATGTGGCCTCGCGTAAACGTCCATTGGAACGATCGGTATTCGGATCGCGCGCTCGAATTGTTTGTTTTTAACGGCATGGCGTCTCATTTGGTGCACAAATTGCCCCAAGCGCACGAAGATGGTTCCTATTATGGTACACCTTTTGATATATTCATTCCCATCCATGAATTTACGATTTAATTTAGGTGTTTTGCTGAATTTCATGCAAGTGCTCGACGTGCGTCCTGGCTTTGCCAAGTATGGCGCCGATGCCTATTTCGACAAGACTGGAAAGATTGTCAAAATTCAACGCGGCAACACGACTGTAAGTTGCCAACTATTCTCGAACCGTGCACTGAATGACTTGATTAGTACACCAAATCGGACAAAGAGTGGGAGTATGTGAAAATGTGCTTCCGCGGCAGTTGCCAAACCAAAGTCACGGCCGTGGATCATTTGCTCGGTGTGCATTCGACGGCTGCCAACTATTTGACGACGAGCTCCCGCGAGCAGCTGCCTGTGAACCATCCATTGCGCCGCCTCATCAAACCGTTCACGTTCCGCTCCGTGTCCATCAACTATGGCGCAGGACGTTCGCTCTTTTGGCCCAATGGGATGCTCCAACGTGCATATGCGTTGTCCACGGCTGGCATGAAGCAAGTGTGGGACTATGGCTTGAGTCATTTTGAATTCCTCCCATTTCCGGCTCGCATTGCCAAGCAACAGATCGACACGCTCGAATTATCGTTCCACAAAGATGGCCTCGATTACTGGAACGTCGTGTTCAACTTTGTCAGCGATTACGTCAACTTGTACTTTGTCGACGATGCTGCCGTCACCGGCGACAACGATGTGGTCAACTTTTGGAACTACGTGACCAAGGTGTCCCCTGCACCTTTGCCATCATTGTCCAAGCAAAGTCTCAAGGATTTCATCGCAGAAGGTATCTTCCTCGTCTCATCTATGCACAACCACCTTGGTACGATCGCGGAATACGTGAGTGACCCGGCCTTTTGTCCCTCGGCGTGGGTCGAAGGCGAACTCGCGGCTCGTCCTGGCAATGCCGTCCGCTTGGCGCTCATCATGACAGCCACGGGGTTCATTCAGCCAGCCATCACGGAAGATTTCTCCCACGTGCTGCTTGATGACGCAGCCAAGGCCCTGGCGCGTCGATTCACAGCCGACTGCTTTGCGTTTATCAAAGTCGTGGACGAGCGCAATACGACCCGCGTCCAACCTTTTCAGTCGTTCAACCCCAAGACAATGGAAATGGCCGTGAGCATCTAAGTGACGAGTGCGTAGGATCGAAGGGATATACATTTGAATTGAGGTGAATGGTGATTGTGTTGTCGTCGGGAAGGAGGGTGAAAACTATTGGATTCTTTTTCATCGACAATTGTCTGGGCACGGTAATACTGTGTACTATACTCCTTTGTACTCGTAGTAGTATGCTATGTACGACATCGTGGTCAATGTTTGCTTCTTGTATCTCTCGTCACAAGTGTATTGCGATGTCAGTGACTGTCGTCGTTGCAAATATATCGCGCGTTTGGACTTATCTTGAAGTGACGTCCATACACACAACAACTCAATGTACACGGGGCATTCTAATTTTTCTTGGTTCCCAACAACGGCGCCGTTGCCATTGCGTTGTGCGAGTAGAGATCGCAATTGAAGCGGTAAACAAAAGTACCACGACCATACGAAATGAAACTACAAAAAAACATATTGGAGAACACAGAACAATGAGCCTCGTTCGACGTCACTCTCACAATTGCGATTTGGCGAGTGGGTCTAAGAGTGGGCTAGTCGACAAACGAGATCCCAAATCTTAACCTTGTTTATGGCGCCAACAAAAATAGCAAACGTACGAAAAGTCCTCAGCTCCATTCACTGGCAACCCTTCCGACGACACCGAGAAGCGTTTTCCGATGTTTTGCAGGATGGTCATTGCATCTTTGGGGTTCACCAGCACGGGGTACTTGTCTTGAATGGTAAGCTCGCCTTCAACTCCGAAGGCAGCACAAGTTTGCTTGAAAATACTCCGCATACATATAACCAACCCTATCACACGCAAAAATACCGACGGGAATGTTTCGCTGTTCGACAGCCGAGGCCACCGACGGGGAAAAGTCACACAACGTCAATAGCACATTGGATGGGATGATGTTGTCGGCTTCACCGCCGTGGACTTGCGTAATCGACACAACGGCGGCGTCATGGGCTGACAAATTGCGGTTTACAACGGTTTCCATGGCCGTAATCAGCGACAATGGGATCTTTAGGGTATATCAGCAAGGAGTAAACGTTTAGATGAGTGTAAACAATCACATGTACAGTGAGGACGCGATCCATGGCCACCAGTACCGTTGATGCGAATTACTCGAGCTTACATGTACGATCAATATGATCGAGTAAACATTTATGCAACTTTGAGTGAAAACATAAACATATCCAATCGTTCAAAGACTTGTCTTGCAAACCCACACCCACACCCAAACCTACACCTGAAAACATCAATCTTCGTACGGACGGCGACAGAGCCCACAATGGTTACCGTAGACGATGACGTACCCATTCCTCGATAACTCATCATGAAACCGGTGTTGTAACGGCTAAACCTCAACCGACGCTGCGAGCCGTTTCGACACAAACCACCATAGCGCGGGTGCAAGCTGTTGGGAGATGTGGCGACCGTCGAGGGACTCCTGCACGAGAGTCTTGTTCCGATCGCTGACCTTGCACAGGTTAGATAGCCCTCAATTACCATTGGCTAAACTCTGAACGGCTTCTGTGTCCTGTGTGCCGCGCTGCAGAGACTCCAATGCCGCCGCGAGTATTTATTGGCGCGCGAGGAAATCGTTCGATTGGACATAGCATCGGCATCGAACGGCGCGGTGATCAACCGGGTTTGTAAGGTAATGACAACACAAGATTGAATGAGCGACACATTTTGAGCTAGATTGGCACGACGCCACTGACGACTGCTATCCAATGCGGGGTACCACTCGAGATCATCCAGCAACTCTGCCAACGGATCGACATCGACGGACATCGACACGATGCACCAAGACATGGTATTCATACACCGAGACCAAACAATCGATCTCTTGACCTGCCACCAGGACGACAAGACTGCATTGCCTGTTGCTGCCTCAATGGGGTGGGCCAACGTCGTCGAGATGTTGCTCCATTGCGTCGATGTCGCGTTGGAAGGCGTCAACATCCTCGACGAAGTAGTGACCGTCGTGGTCAAAGGATACCAACCGGCTGTAGCGAGGTGCGACCGCATTGATGGCGCTGTTTGACCCGAGCGACCGTAGCGTGAGCAATACTAGAAATTCCCAGAGAAAGCGCGTGCGAGTCCTCCAGTTGTTTTTGGACCACGACGAGGTGGACGTCAACATGGAAGATGGGGTAGGTCAAGTTGGTTGTTGCTTTTGATGTGTGATTTGATTACAGGAGGGACGAACGGTGCGCACGCGGTTGCAAGACGACGGAGTGTCAAACGACATTGAAACGCTTGCGATTGCCTTGTGCGCACACCCTCCGCTGGATGTCTATCGCATCCACCCCGCGGTACACGACGACACGACCACCACCACTCATCGTGTGTAGACGGGGCACACCATGTTGTTGTGGGCGATTCACAAGCGGCTTCCAGCCGTCATCGACGCGCTGCTTCGACGCGCCGACGTCAGTGACCTTGGCCAGCACCACCAAACCTGCCACGCTTCGTTCGTCGGCCTCGTGGCGTGTGCATCGGTGTCGAGTCGGTCGCCGACGTATTTAGCCAGTGTGGCGTCGATGCGATTACGTCATGTGACACAGCATTGCATGTGGCGGCTGCCGCAGGCCGTGCCGACATGGTCGAGTGGTTGATTCAAGGAGAGGGAATGGATGTGAACAGTCGAAACAGGTTGGCTCGCTCGCGACCGAAGTCATTGGTAATCGTAGGACGGCCGGACGGCCCTCATGATGTTGGCAGCGGCGAGAGACAACGACAACGACGAGGGACTCCATAGCTTGACTCGCTTTCTTTTGGACTCGACGTCGATCGATGTCAATGCGACCGACAGTGTACACACCTATGCCATACCGACCCTCACCTGAAGTACATGCCTCTAGAATGGTCTCTCGGCGCTCTTGATGTTGCAGGACCGTCTCTGCACAGCATGGACCGTTTTTGACCGTACAGCAATCCGAATTGGTGCCAACTGATCGAAACCAAGAACTGGAAGATGAGGCCGTTGCACGGGCAGCGACGTGGACAGACGCAGAGTTAAGGACGAGAATTCAACGGCGAGTGTCCAATGCCCTCGCTCGGGACTTGATCGAATCGCTCTTGGTCGTGGATCCAAAAAACCGCATGAACATGACCAAGTGCTAGCTCATCCATACTTTCCCGTCGACAACGCTGCCGCAAATGGCATCGTGTTGCAAAAATTGGAGCATCTGGAACAAACGCTGGCGAGTGGGTTGCAAGTCGTGGCGACACGACTCAGAGAAGTCCTCGACCTCACAAAGGCGACCTTGAACCAAGTCGCGAAAACCAAAGAAGACATGCTTCGAGGCATCTTTCTAGCGACTGAAGTGCACGTGCCCACGTCGTTAGTGCTCTTGCCCTTCAATTTACGCGATACAACGTTGCAAGCTGAGGATGCGCTCCAAGAAACCACGGGTTTTTTTATCAAAGTAAAAAATGGGTGTGGCATTTATGGACGCCGCCAAAGCCAACAAAGCAATTGGACCAGCCATTCGACTGGTCACGCCTGGTGCGCCCCTCTATTTCTACTTGGTGGATGAAATCAATGGCGTCCCCGTTGTTCCCCCCAGTAAAACGGCCATCTACCCGATCGAAATCGACACCAAATCCGCCGACTACGTGGGCTTTATGACTGCGGCAATGCCATACATCCAAACGGGGTTCAAACTACTCAAGGGTTTCAATACCGTGGCAGGAATATTGAAAACCCTAGTCGTGCCTTCATTGAGCCAAGATGAGATGACCAAGGCAGCCAAGGCCATTGACCAAGCCACCAAGATGTCGTCAGTGTTTGATTTCGACGCGTTGTAATCGGCCGTTGAAGCGGCCGACAAAAGCGCACCCGTCGAGCATATTCGCTGAGCCTCGCTCGGCAATAGGTGCGCTTTTTCGACAAATTCGACCAAACCAGCGACTTTTCAGGACTCGAAACGCGTCTGGGGACCCAATGGTCAAGCCAAGTGGACCACAGAAACCACAGCCCTACCTTTTCGAAAACCAAAATCAGGCCTGCTGCCTGTAGAGGACAATTCGATGGTTCCCACAGCCCGGTAAATATACCTTCACGTGCTAGCTGAAAAATCGGTTGTGGAGTTGCCAAATGCACAACCAAGTGCCTTGAGGCCTATGATGGCGTCAAATGCCACTCAAACTGACTTTGTATAGCCAAACGTTTTGCCAAAGGTTCGAGCAGAAATTACAAATTCATGGCACCAAAACTCAGCCAAAGTGCCACCAGAGTGCGAATCAGGTGACACAGGCTCGCCAAATTTCGGTCTTGCTGCAGTGGGACAGCCAATAAAATTGCCTAGCATAAGATCAGCTGATGTCCACTCAATCAATTCACCGACAAGGTCAGCTGTGGTATAACGGCATTCACTATTGAGTTCTATTAACTCACCATTGGATAGGCTACTGAAGAGGCATCATCAATTGCTACAGATCCGACTGAGAGGTGCACATGCCGACTCATGTAGATTCGACTGATGCATTTGTATCGTGAGGCACTGAACCATGGAAGTTGTGAAACCTAAGGCGTAAAATTAATGCCTTTGTTAACGTAATCATCGCTCAGTGCCATCGATGAAAACCAATATTGACATGGAATTATATTTCGTTTTTCACCTTCCTTGGAAAAACGTCATCAGTTCAGTCTCGTCATACGGCAATCCTAAAGAGGCGTGTGTTCCCTCTCCTTCCACATTAAATAACACAGTGTAAACAATACAGTGTTACTGGTATCGAGTACTAATTTGGATTCAAAGGTTGAAGCCAGGAACAGAGATCATGACAACTAAATGTACAGAGTAAACTCTGGCGAATCAACTGCTTTTCGCCCCCAACAAAGGCGCCGTCATTAATGCTAGCTCGTCGTGTGAATAGAGCTCGCATTTGAAGCGGTCTTGCACAATTTCCAAAAACATACGCACGGCAAGGGGCATGATGTCGTCGTTGAAATCGAACTAGGAAATTCCATCACCACCAAAGAAACCAACTCAAGGTACGTACGGCATCGCTGTGGCAATTGCGACTTTGCGAGTGCGCCTACAAAATGGATTGAGGATGTAAAAGAGTTGTCTCTCTTCACCTCGTCAATGGTGCCGACAAAGAAGTAGCAGCCAGGACGTTCCTGCAAAAAGTACGAAAAGTCCTCAGATCCACTCACTGGCAACCCTTTCGATGACACCGAGTCCGCCCCAACGACTCGTTTTCCGATGTTTTGCACGATGGCCGTTGTATCTTTGGGGTTCACCAGCACGGGGTACTTGTCGTGAATGATAAGCTCGCCTTCAACTCCGTAGGCAGCACAAGTGTGCTTGAGAATATCCCGCATACCTACAACCCCAGTCCTGTCACTCACAAAAGTACATGTAGCCAGGGAGTGTGTACGCTGTTCGACAGTCGAGGCCACCGACGGGGAAAAGTCACGCAGCGTGCCACTCAATCGCACATTGGATGGGATGACG